>WEKY01056903.1:0-12332 GCA_013390045.1 Picathartes gymnocephalus | reverse complement strand
TTTGTAATTTGCATTATTATTACCAAAAATATACAGACAACAGTGAGGTTTTAAAACAAAACAAGACCCCACCGCACATATCTGTACCTCTTTCTCCTCCTCCTGCCAAAAACATGCACAGAAGTTTCCCAATTATGTGAATAAACAGATAAATTTGATTTATCCTGCACACATATCCTCTAAACAGTCACTGAGCTTTGTAATTAACAGTTTATAGGCAGAAATCCTGTACCAGGTTCAAGTCCAATTTGAGAAGTCAAAACCTCCTCTTGGAAGCTGGTTCTCAGGCAAGACTTGAAGTTTTCTGACAATTTACAATGGATGAAAGGAGTGGGCAACACATGGAACACATGCAAGAGAATACCTTCTGGAGGTTTCCCACAGAACAATGGTTCAAAGAGTCACAAAATCCATTTTGCTTGCATGAACTCTGTATGTTCTCCATTTATTTCAGGAAAAAGGTTTTACCAATTCAGCACAAACTCTATTTTCCATGACAAAATGCAAGGCTTTTGTCTACGTAAAGAGCCTTAACTACATTGTTCCCCCCTCTTGTACCTTTGGTGTAACTTATTTTATATATAAGTCACTTCAACAGAAGCATCTTCAGATATCAAAGCCATAAATCATCTTCTCCTTTTCCCTCTTGGTCCTCTCACTTCTCAACTCTTCCCGTGGTTGTGTTGTGCACTGGGATAGGTTCACCAGGATGAGTAATGATGGGAAAAAGGAAGGTTTTGTTCCTTCCATCTTTGAGTGGATGCACTGCATTCTGCTCTACTCCCAAGTATTCTTGCTATTCCAGTCACAGAGCACATGAGACACAGATCTTCTAATCCTACCTTCCTGAGTGGTCATTCTGGAAAGGATTTAGATAAACTTCAGGGTGTGGACCATCCTGAAATTCATTTCCATTGGTGAAGCAAAACTACAACACAAACACCAGTAGGTAAAAAGGAGTGCACAAACGCTTTCAGCCAAAAGGCTCAATGAATAGATTCTGTGTGTTCTATCTTCCCTCCATCCAGCTTCACCACTATCTGTTACTCCCAAATCCTTTTCATTCCTTTTCTTATTCAGTGTAATGTCATGATTCTATTGAGAAATAGGTTTCATGTAGCACAAATGAGAATGTTAACTGATGCAGTCAGATATTTTTAAAACAGAGCTCAATTCTTGGTGTGTCTGCCAGAAAAGCTACCAGGAAAAAACCACCTCAGTCCTGAGAACCATCTGATAGTCATTACTCACCACCAACCTACTTCAAGGTGGAAGAACTTTGTAGCTTCCTATTTATCACAGAGAAATCACTCAACCTATATAACTACACGATCTTAAAAAAAAAAACCAAACAAAAAAACCACCAAACAAAAAACAGTGGGATGAGTAACTTCTGTTTAAGAGGCAAAAGAGTAAAACTTGCTCATTTATATATAGCAAGTTTTATTTAATGTTCAAAACAGTCTCTCTTTTTCTCCTGGAGAGCTCCCACTCAGGCACTCACCAGATCCCCTGGCATTCCATTTGCCTAAGGTCACATTTTCAGAAAAGAAGGGTGGAGGGGAGATGAAATTAACCCTTGCCCTGACTGTTTGTCCCTGGGTAAGATGCTTTGGGATAACCACACCAGTTAATCCCAGTGGGAAAGCTATGCAGAAACAAGACAGAACCTGAACCAAAGTTTCCCTGGTAATTCAATTACAAAGGAATTCTTAACCATAGCACTGAGACCTCTTGGTTTGCCTTCCTTCACTCAGACCTCAGCTCTGCAAAGGCAGCATCAGAATCTACCCTACAACCACTGCATAGAGCTGGGACATGAAACATAATCAGTCTGCTCCAAAAATTGCAAGATTTTAATTTTAAATCTGAATGCAGAGTAATTAAAACTCATTGGGAACAGAACTGTACAATGGGTGCTGACAGAGCCATAAGCACAACAAGGTATTTACTGCTTGTGAGTTAAAATATACCAAGTTGGTTACAGACCCAACAGCTTTGCTTAGGAGGATTAAGCTCCAGTTTTACATCAAGGAGGTTGAGTCACTTTCTGTGTCCTCCCACAGCACATGGCTGCAGTATTTAATGTGAAATAAGGACAGAGACTATTGCTGTCTGCACAGTCTGGTGTCACAGATATGGCTGTTCCCTCATCCATACACCCTCGTGTTGCAGAACATTTAATTAATAGAACTAATGCAAGTGTAGGCATGAATTTTGATTTGAAAATGAAGGCTGAGCTTCCCAAAGTTGTGTGAAATTAAACTTGATTACAGTTAAAACTAACACAAATGCTGTATTTAAGCCCTATTTTGGATAACAGCCTGTTCTTTGTTCCATGCTCACAGTAGAGCAAAAGGCATCCTGAGCCATCAACAGGGCTCCACATACAAAAATGGAAACAAAAATCATTACCTAGAGAGTCTTGATCTTTCCTGCAGCCTCTCAATCTGTAATGTAACACTCATTTCCCCTTTCCCAAGGGATTTTTTAAAAAATGCATGTGCAAATAGAGCGTGGTGATGTTCATCAGCATGAGACTTTATATCAGTACTTGATGAAGAAGTCAAGAATATAATAGTTCCTTATTTTTAAATAAGCAAATAGGTTTCTGTATTAACAGTGTACAGAAACTGGTATTTCTATACCAGGACTGGTTTTTTTTTACCTAGGCATTGTGGTATTTCCCCACTTAACTGCACATCTGGTTACAATAATCCTACAGCTGCTACCTATTGGTCTGCCCTGCCTTTTGTTTTTACCTCCTTTCCTAACAGACTCGGGAACAATTGGAAAAATACAACAAAAAATAAGAAATATACACCTAATGATTGGTAAGCAGCATGAAATGTTGCAAATCCTTAGAAGTCTTGACTATGAACAGAAAACAACTTTGTACTGGAACAACTAAGGGGGCTTTACCATCATCTATATATGTTTAACTCACCTGAAGTGACCAAAAAGAATCATCTCTGGCAAAAAAAGCACAGGAGTAAAATAAAATTGAAAATCACAAGATAAAGGTAAAGCTATTTTAGGTTGGTCCCTGTCAGAACAAACTTCCATGACAGCACATCCACAGAAAACCTGCTCTGTGTACAGACATCTCCAGCAATTTTAAATGCTCCATGACAGCATGTACTACAGCTCTTTTTGCTCTCTTTGGTTGGTTTTATTTTACTTACCAAGAAAGCAGATCTACCACTGAGGGAAAGGCACAGAACTGGGTTGGTTTTTAAAGACATCTTAAAACGAGGAGCCCATCTCCACCCACAGTCCTTACATTACTGATGTGGAATTAAGAGACTTAACAAAGCTCTGTGACTATTTATTAAGGAAAAGCCTCTGCCTGTCACATACACAGAAAAAGACAGTGCAAAGCCACTTTCCTGCGTGGGAAAGGGAAAGAAACGCAGCTTGTACAGGGAAGACAAAAACTGTAGCAACACATTCACTTCTCTTTATCCTCCTTCCTGGACCTGACTGGGTTTGCACATAAGAGATGATAGAAAAGATGTTTCTGCCAGTGAACAAGCACTGAATTGAGATTTTTAAAATATTCATACAGACCTACATAATCCAGTACCTTAAACCACAAGGCTGTATACTACTGCTTTATTCACTCTCCCATTATCACCCAAAGAGCCCATGACATATTTTCCAGTTACAACTTGCACCTTTAATTAAAGCACACATTCAGCTTTAAGACTAAGGACTCCCAGATCAGTCTCAGAAGAACAGTCAGCACTGTAATTATTTCCAATACCAGCTTTGCCCAAACAAGGGTGACTTCAGAATAGGACTTAAAAGGCCATTAGTTCCCTTCTCAGCAGCTGGGTATTTTTGACAGTGAGGTCTCAATCTTTACTGCTTTGTTTTACTACATTTTGAGGGGAAACATGACTTGCATTCCCTTTATATTTGCGAATAGAACACAATTCCTTTCGGGGTAAGAAACAGCATCTGTGGCAAGATGATGCTTTGTGGCAAACAGCACTCACCTCCTGAAAGAGGGTAGACATTTCACAGACCAGACATGAGCTGGGGCTTTGCATTTCACATTTGTGCCTGTCGGAGAGGAAGAAATCTCGCAGCAGTGGAGTGTGGGTAAGTGCCTGGACAATACAGTTCATAAAACATGTGTTCCCAAGATTGATTAGCCCTCGTAGACCTATAAAGACAGAAAGGGGGAGGGGATGCATAAGCATTATCAAGTTAAAAAAATGGTAATTTGCATTTTTATATAGTTTTCACAATATTGCCATGGATTTACTGTATTACATGCACAGCTCCAAGTACAGTTTTATACTGTTTTAGGGAGGCTATTGGTACTTCTGTAATCAAGTCACAAAAAGCTGCAGAAGCTTTCTGAACTACACTAGGATTTCTTAAATTGTAAGAAATATGGAAATCTAAAAGTTCAGCAACGCCAATACCATTATTTTGCAATGGGTGTTGTACCACACGTCACTAAAATATGTCCCTCCCCAAGCTTGATACCAAAGTGCAACAACTGGTAAGGCAGTACAGTAAGAAACTAATAGATTTAACTCAATCAGTGAGTAAGTTTTCAGAGTGTTTAAAAAGCTTTCCCCCATGCAGGTCATGAAGCCAGAATAAGGTTTTTGTACTGTTCTAATCATCGTTATTCTAAGACAGGCAGCAAAGGAAACAGCCCTGACAAACCAAGTCAGGCTGTGACATCCAGTGCAGACTTAGGAGATTTTGTATAAAACCAAAGATTTGAAAAGAACAACCTTAAAAACGAAACTCTGAACAACACTAATGCCACACTCGTTTTAGGTAAATTAAACATTGATCTACAGCATACATCAAAAAATTCAACTTGGCATAAGAGGATTCATCACACCTTAAGTCAAACGTTCAGTAATGCCCAGAGACGATTCCTTGTGCTTGGAAACCAAGATGCTTAAAGGAAAGCTCTTTTGTTGCACAACAGAAGAGAGGTTAGGAGTAGGGAAAGCTTTTCAGTCATTTGCAAAGTCTAAGTGAGAAGAAAAACATGCTCAAATCCTTGAGTATTCTTCCAAAATGTTAACATAATACCACCATACAGGAGCACTAAACGAGAAGAGCATCAGGTGGCCAAGAATACTTATTTTTAATCAACAACTTATTTTGAAACGAGATAAAATGCACCAATAGATACAAATCTGGTATTTATTTTAAATTAACATAGTCCTCTTCTGTAATAAAAATTGGATTACTACGGAAACATTGAAAGAAAACACAACAGGATTACTAGACAGAGAACGAAGAATTTCCTTGTTACTCCATGGGATGAAAAAAACCTCTCAGCCGGCAGTGCTGTGGTAATTAGAAGTGGTGCAGTTCCCGTGCAGTACAGCAGATAGTGCTCCAAGGGCTCCCTAGCATCCTGCAACAGGAGGGGGTGTGGTCCAGTTGCTACGTTACCGAGGAGAACCGGCACCACACCGGCTTGAACTGCACCCGGAGCTGAGGGCACGGACACAGAGCACTCCTAAATTATTTTTCCTGCATCTAAAGCAACATCGACCTGCTTTCCAACAGCTTCCTGTTCCTTCTGTTTACACACAGGACACAGTTTCTCATTATATTACAGTGACTTCTACTGGGCAGAAGCTTGTTGCAATTATTTGCTTGATTTTCATGCTGGGAGGCAATAAGTGTGTGCACAACATTAGCAGAGTGTTAAACAGTTAATTTGTTGGAGCAGCTTGAAATACTATGTGATGCTTCAGCTGGGTCCACAATCCTATTTCAATTCCCAGCCTGTGTCTCTGCAAACAATGTCACAACAGGAGGGGGTTCGTGCTGTGCAAGTGGAGAAACGTTTTGGTACCTCTTGCCTACCTCTCCCCTCGTTTTCTGCCATTTAAAATTGACTGGGTTTATTCCAATCACAGGCTGTGATCACAGGAGGCTGGAAGGCTCCTTGACATGCAGGGTATTTCAGAAGCACAAGTGTCTCTCCCTATTTCTCCCTCTGGTTAGCACCAGATTTCAAAGCCAGCCTGTTCAGCACAGAAAACTAGAGGAAAACCAGTAGTAAATCTAGAGATTCCCCCTAGCACTTTTTGGTGTCTAAGAGAGCAGTCACAAAAGCAAACACATAAAGGCAGCTTTTTGGAATCATTTATTAAGCATCATTTATTACATGCCTGTGGCTGGATTGTCTTTCCCTGTGACCACAAGAATCAAATCTTCCTCAAAGTTGCCACCAGGAGACAGTAACAGGCATCAGACTCAGAAGGCTCTTGGTTTAATCTGCTTGCTTGGTCTTTGGTGTCAGTTTTTCATGGATCTAAATGGGAGTGATTCCTGTGCTGGGACTTCACTTGAATGAACCATGACAAAGCAACCTGCAAAACAGACAAGGCTGAAACACGAATACTCCGAACCCCAATAAAAATCAGAAAATGGTGATTTGTAGCAAAATGTGAGAACTTACTTGGTTGAAAAGGGAAAAAGGAAAGGAGTACGCATCAATCTTATCCCTGTGGGAGCAATGACTGCAGCTGCTGTATAGTCTCTTAAACTGATGTTTGAAATGAAACAGGTATGAGGGAACTACAGCTCAGGTACTGCATAAGTAATTGCAGCACATTGAAAAACATCAGAATTTGATGTAGGTAAACTAAAGAGCTGACAGAACTCAAAACTACACATCCTCTTGTTCTTAATTCTTATGGGGAATAATGAGTTTTGTTGGAAAGAAAAACAGCTAAAAATTAAAGCCTGTACAGTACTCTGGTCAATAACATATTGAGAATGTAAAGGCTTTGTGCCTGCCACACCTATTCCCTCCCCTTTAATAAAGCCTGGCAAGGTTTTGCTGGAACAGTCAAGCATTGCAACATGTGGGTCATAAATTAACAGAAAAATAATGTGCCAAAACCTCACATGCAGCAGTCCATTTGTGCTAGAGCACCAACAGTGGTCTCCACCAGCCTCTAATCAGAGCACAGTGTCAGAGTCTAAGGATTGCCAACAGGCTCCAACCTCTACTAATAATAAAACTCTGGTACTTTGCAAACTTCTGCTGTGCTTCATAGCATTGTCTTTATTTCTGTTTCTTATGAATTGTGTCTGAAACAAGCAAGGGCAACCTGTGAGATACTTAGAATTTTCTACACATGGATGTGTGCTCTTGTGATAAATGTACTTCACAGGAAAGCAGTTTTATTTCTGAACCTTGCTGATACAATTGTAAATATTGGAATAAATTAATGTTGCTGTCAAGACAAAATTTTCATGTATGGTGCCATTATAAAAAAAAAGAAATATCCTTTCATCATTATGAATGCAAACACTACTCTCATTCTGCCAAAAGCTGGGCAAGGCAGGGCATAAGCAAAAGCAAGAAATCTATGTTTGCAATGCCCTGAGCACAGGGAAACTCATCTGGGAAATTCTTTGTACGTTTGGTCTCAAGACTGGGTTCTGGCTGGCTTACCTTTGTCAGCTTCAGTTCTTCCATGTTCTTCCAGGAATGGGTTCTGTTTTTCCAATGCTCAAAGCAATAGGTCTGCAGCACTGGGCACAAATGGTTGTTGGGATGCAGGGAGATCCAGAACACTGGTTCTGCCAGTCCACCCACGCAGGGGAGATGAAAAATCCAAGACAAGATAAGGAAATTCCACTTCTCCATGAAATGCAACGCTACAGATATTAGAGGTGGGGAAGCAGGGAAACGAGAGGACCACACATGAAAATACAGAAAACCCAATCTTGCTCTCATGGAGAAGGTTCTGTTTGCCTCTAAACCCAGGTTTCAGGCTGGGACAGGAAAGACAGCAAACAAACCAGTCTGAACGAATGAATGTTCCCATGCAGAAACCTGGGATTTAGTGGAATGAAGGTTCTGGAAGGAAGAGCAGCAGTCACTGGACAATGCACCTTGGTGAGGCAACCAGGAGATCATTCAGATGCACCGAAGCACAGCCAGCCTGAGATCCTTTCCACATAAAGCACAGGTTGGCAACACCTTAGAGCAATCTTTGTCCCCTACCCCCAGTCCCCCATCTGGTGTTGATGCTTCCCTGCAGCTCCATCAAATGGGGTCACAAGTCAGTGCAAGCTGAGGAATAGCTCACTGAAATATTTAAAGACAGTTCAACATCACCCTTGGAAACAAACAGCATGGCACAGCAGTGAAGATTTCTAGAATAATTCTGGGTCTTCATCTTATGTTCATCCAACAGGAATTGGTAGTAACATTTAGGAGTATCTTTCTGAAAGTATTTCAAGAGAGGACTGCCTGACTTCCCAGCACCTAAAACTACACACCCAAATTCTCTCTCAGCTCTCAAGTTTCAGGTGCAGAACATACCACACATGACCTGAACAGAGCTGCCACAATCACTGGCCCAGTCAGACCCAGAGCTGCTGTTCCACCTGTGTGCCAGGAGCAGCAGTTTTGCTAATGGGGTTAGTGACAGCAATTATTCTCCAAAGCTAATCCCTTTTGAAATGTTAATACAAAAATACTAATTTCAGAAAGCAGCAGTATACAGATATGTGAAATTACAAGTCTACACAGGAAAACTCATCACATTCTGTGACACCAGTGGTCATATGAGTGATCAAAAAAGCCCCAACCATGCAGTTTTGGTGAATTTATTCCCCAGCATTTCATCTAAGCATCCTTTCTCAGGGACTGAAACCCACAGTAACTAGAGAAGCAGGAACACTTGAGTCAAATTAATTAGAACTTTTTCTTCAGAGGTGTTTACAGAACATTTTTTACAAACTTACCAATAACACATTCAGGTATTATGTTATTTTGACAAGTGTTTAAGAAAAAGTTACAGAAACTTTCACCACAGCCTAATTAAATGAAGAAACTTCAACCATGTGATCTTAAAAACTAACTGAACAATTCAACTACCTCCAGCAAACATAGAACGTGCAACCTACCCTGAAAGAAAAAAAGCATCTTGGGGAAGAGAAAAGGAAGAAGAAAAGATGTGATTCATTGATTCACACTGGTTCCTCAGTAGATTTTTTTTTCAATAGAGTAGTTTTGACAGCAACACCAAGAAAGGGATTACATGACAGATCAGAGAAGTGAAGATGAACACTCAGGGCAGTAATCTTCCCTTGCTGGGTTACTGCTGAACCAGGTGAAAACATGCTCATGCTCCCTCTTTTCTATTTTTCTGACTTGACTCCTCTTCTCCAGCTATTCAGAGCTGCCAGGTCAGTCACTGCTCAGTTTGAATCACTGTAAATCCCTCTGGAAACAAACCACCTTCCCTCAGCTGCATCTCCAGCACAACCCACCCACCTCCCACCCCCTGAGCTATTCCATCACCAACAGGAACAACCTGGAGAGCTTCACACACTCTGCTGTTCTATCCAACTTCTAACTAAGCCTTTTAAATCAGCAGTCAGAAGGGAGTTCTAGAGCAATACATCTTCATTTCGAGGAAGAGATCTGTGACATATTTTTGCAATTTTTCTATATATGTTATATTCTATACATTAATATGTCACTATATCACTCCATTATCTAAAAATACCTATTGAATATCATATATATATATATATATATATGTGTATGTGTGTGTGTGTGTGCGCGCGCACATCAAGATTCATAGGCCATGTTGTATCCTGCAGCTTTGGGAGGCTGAGAGGACAACAGAGGACATTGTATTTAGACAATATTGTTATACAAACTTGGATTTCTTCTTCCTGTT
This sequence comes from Picathartes gymnocephalus, assembly GCA_013390045.1. Lineage (NCBI taxonomy): Eukaryota > Metazoa > Chordata > Aves > Passeriformes > Picathartidae > Picathartes > Picathartes gymnocephalus. The sequence continues at coordinate 2,628 of WEKY01056903.1, read as the reverse complement.
TTAACTGTAAGTATTTTCATTTGTCACTGACAGGAATCAAATAAAGAACAGCCCCTTCATCTAAAAGCCCTGATAATACAGAGTACAGAACCAGTCAGCATAAGACTATGAAAAACAACTCCTGTAAACAGAGAGAAAATAAATTATAGGACTATTTTAGATACACTGCATTGTGCACTGCACCAAAAACTGTGAGTTTAGCCATCCCTACACAGCAGAAAGGCAAATAAATCAGAAAAGGCCTTCTGGAATGAAAAAAAAAAAAAAAAAGTCACCATAGGAAAAAGAAATATTTGAATTTTAAACAAGACCTCATCTTTAACTTTCCCATTTCCAGCAAAAGGATTCTGGATCACTGCATTTTTTCCATTGCTATTCAAGTAACACTGCTCAATAGCAAAAAATTTGCTTATGTGTAAAAAAGGAAACTGTCCATGAGTTTGTTTCTAGTTGACAACCTGGAGTCCAACTACAGAAGCTGCTACGCTGGAGGGAAGAAGAATATGCCATGAGTGGCACATGTACTGCAGAATCATTAACTGTGCAGAGAAACAATGTAGTCACTATTCCTCCTTGCATGTATCGGCAGCACCAGGAGACAAGGACTATTTATAAGGCTGAATCATCAAACCCCAAAGTTCTCAGTCTTGGTGTGTCACTGCTGTTCAGAGCTGGTGGAATTCATCCTCATTACGGACCTGTTTCACTGTTAACACAGCTTTACCCCAAGGCAAAACCGGCTTAGTCAGTCCACTTAAAGGAGTGATCGACACAATTCACTCCCTACCTGAACAACTGACAACTCAAAACCGAAAGGGGGATGTGTCCCATGTACTGAATGCAGGCTGGCATCTCAACAAGGTGCTCTGGCAGGTACTTACTTTGCTAAGGTACTGTTCTGACAAAGAGTGGTTTTGCTTTTCTAAAAGAGGGTTAATTTCCCACCTTCCAGATTTTAAGTGGTTCAAAATAAAAACAACACAGCAGGTCATATTTCCCACTTTAGCTGTCTGTAAGAAAAATGTCACCTTATGTGTTTTGACTTAAATCCAACACTTAAAAGCATGTTCAAGTACTTTATTCAGGCTCACAGGGCAACTTCAAGTCTTTTTTTGGGTAATTTCTGGCATATTTGTGTGCAACGGGGCAGTTCTGGAGTGACTTCAGCATTCCTAGAGACTTTCCAGATTTATTCTTTATGTCATGTTAGAACTACCATTCATAAGCCAATGTTTTTTTCTTTTCCTCCATTAAAATATCCAGAAACCCATGAAAAGTTACCAAATGGCAACAACCCACCTACACCACACTGCCAGGATAGATGCACAGTGGTATCTGTAGCAGTTCAGCAGCAGAGATTAAAACATTTGCTAGCACATCTATGAAGAGGATCTAGTTCATCCACACCACAACAGAAACAACAGCACTTACTGAGACACCAATAATGTTATCCTAGCATTTAGTTTGCCCCCACTCCTCTTAGTTAACAGGGAATTGATTGCATTCACTATTTTTATTCAATAGTTTCAGTGACATCACATAGCACACACTTAGAGAAGGAACAAACCACATCAGGACAGTGCAAACGTAATTGGAAGACAAAACAATAACTCAAGAGCAACTTGTTAAAGGGGAGAAACTATATGAAATCAATTTCATTCAATAAAAACAATTGTGAAGTAGGAAACAAGGAAAAATTAAGTGGACAAACACAAAATAAGGAGCAATGGCTACAGTAACTCAGCCTCAACAACTTAATCTCGAGCTGTAGTTCTTCTACAAACAGCATTTGGAAACTTAAGAGGAATATGAGAAGGCCTGGAGGTCATTCTGCTCTGGTGACAGGTAACCCTCAGCTGGATGATGTCTGGAATTGAGCACCCATTTTAAAAAGAAATTATGCAAAGTCAAACATGAGTAAAAATTTGCATGGAATTAATATTTGGGACTGGAGAAACAACTGAAGAATCCAGTTAAGTTGAATTAATTAAAAACAGATAGTGCTGGTGAAGGAATAGCCAGGTTGACAATTTTCAAGTATGTTACAGGCCACTACAATGAGGACTGTAATTAACTCTTGTGACCTACAAAAGCTACAATAAAAAAGGACTGAGCTCACAAGAAATAAAATTTAATTAGATATTAAAAATAATTGTCTCAGTTAGAAAACATTGCAATGAGGGAGTTTGGGACTCCATGTTGTTGGAGTGGTTCCAAAGGCAGCTGTGTCAGCCCAGTGCACCTGACTCAGGAGAGGTTTTTGATGCCCTTTCCTGTTTCTCATCCTGAGACTGCTCAGTCATTTGGACTGGTGTTACAGCCTGGTACCAACCACACAGACCAGCTCTGGCACAAGGGGGCAGGTGAGGGCATTTCCACACAACAGCTCAGTCCACCTGATGACAACTGCAAAAGTGGTGTCACAGGAGGGATGAACTCACCCCCTGCATGCAGCAATGAATCTCTGACCTCTGAGCAGCTTCACCCAGCTCACAGCAGGCCAGGACACACAGACAGTGCCAGAACAACAGAGGGATGCAGGAACTGTCAGTGCCTCCCAAAACCGGTCACCCCTCACCCCTTCTCCTGTAATAAACTCCCAGTGCACGCAGATGTCTAAAAACCACA
>WEKY01056899.1:726-31303 GCA_013390045.1 Picathartes gymnocephalus | reverse complement strand
TCTTTAGTAGACAAATTAGTGTTCTTCTCATTTCCCCCTGCCTTTTGCTGAGGATATTTTTCTGGAAAAATTCTGAGCTCTTTTGTTCTATTAAAGTGCACTCCAGTCCATGCTTAGGAAGAATGTAGTTACATCGGATTAGTACCTTTTCAGTTCACATTCCACTAAGAGCAGTCCCAGTTTTTAAGTACATTCACCATGTCTTTCCAATTATATTATTTAGTGTGTGTTCCCTTATAGTTTATAGGTTTTTTTAAGAGATGTGAACATTCTCTGGTACATGGCTATTGCATATGTGCAAAACTGTTCAAATAATGAACTTCTGGAGTTCTACCGATTATCTGCACTGATTGTACAGATAACTGCCTACATTTTAGGGATTTTCTTTGAAAACTGAGCTGTTTGGTGACCAAGAGAACTTGGATATATTATAAAAGCAAGGGGAGATTTTCTAAATAAAAATTACAGATAGTATTTTTTTGTTAGATTTTATATCCTTGTAACACAGAGGAACGGGAATGCTTTATGTTGTTTACTGTGATCCTCAGAGACACTATTACAATACAGAGAGCAGCTATTTCCCTCTAAAATTTGAGTAAAATCATAGGAGTGAAGAATTTTCTGCTATATTGTTCTCTAACCTTTATATAACATACTGGTTTGGATTAGAGCAAATACTCGGTGCCATAAGTAACATTTACCAGAAGTTACTAAAACATCATACACCTATGAAAAAAACCTCTAGGAACACACTAATGGAAAAGACATGTTGGTTGTAGCTTTCCAGTGGCCATTTGTGCTGGTATGTGAGTACTCTGTTAGAAACATATTAAATAGGCCCCATCCCCAGAAAATCTGGATTTCTAGCAAAACTTAAAGCTGAACATTTGTACTGCAGGTCACTAATGACTAGTGAAAATTGAAAACTTAGGAAACTATAACTCTATTCATTGTAGAAAAGTGCCTTTCTGTTTTTTTTCCTGAACACAGGACTTAGCGTAAGGATATGCAATTAAAATATTCATAGAGAAATAACATTAATACAATTGTTTGAAAAGCAGAATTTGCCTTAAAAAAAGTCTATCCAACTTGTCCTCTCAGGAATCCTGCTGCAATATAGCTCATATAAAATCTTAAAATACTAGGAAAAATCTCCATCAGGTCCCCATTTATTCATATTGGTTGAAAGCCAGTACTAAAGGCAATGGAACTATTATTCCAGAGCTGGATTTGGCTCAATGTCTGTCCTGTTTATACATGTGAAAGAAAACCTATTAAACCTATGGTGCTTGCAATAATATAATTTGAGGCCAAATCATTGTTCTTGTTGTGGAACTTAAATTGAACTTCATGTAAAATTTGACCATTGTATTAATCTAGAGATAAATCCTATTCAGATCTCATACAGTGTGTGTATGTCAGTACATCTGAACAGGAAATTTTATAAGGGTTTTACTTTTTTTTATTATGGTCTTAGTTTGCAGATGGATAGATTCATGCACAGGGTATAATGATTGGATTAAAATCACAAATGTGTCAGAGTTGTAATATACTATTCTCTTATAGTGTATGAGACGAGATACAGAAAAGATTTAGAGGAAAATGACAGGATGATGAAAAGAGATGATGCTAGCAAGACCTTTAATTTTAGTTTACTGAGGAAATCAGATTGCAATAATGACAGTCACNNNTCAGATTGCAATAATGACAGTCACGTTGAATGAGTTTATGTTCATTCAGAGAACTCAGGGTCAGAGCTTCGGCAGGAAACTGGCAGTGCAGACCATAGTGAAAATTCAGATCCTGGAGCTTGTTTGCTGAGTAGTTGACATCCTGGATTATTGGTTAAAGAAGAAATCAATTTTCTGACATTCTGTTTTAGAAATGGTAATGGAAATTGCATAATTACAATAACACATATAGAAAAAACAATTATAATTTCAACCACTTCTATGTACTGGTATATAACAGGGGGAAAATCCAGAGTTTCTTCGTTCAATCTACACTCATAGTACAAACTTTCATTACATATAAAATAAGAATATATTATTCCTGTCTGCAGAGAATCTACCAAAGTTCTATTTTTTCTGAGCAGGTTAGACTGAAGTGCCACTTGATAAAGAAAACTTTGTGAAGCTTTCTCAGTTGAAACCAGATCAGACAGGCTGTAAAGTCTGAATATTATCCACAAATAGAACAATATTTCTTTTTCTAACTTTCTGAATATAAACTTGAAAAAGATGATGGGTATCTGTGGTGAAATTTCTTTTGGTGGGAAGTGCTTCTCTGACATGATATGCATTTGCTATAAACAGACTTCTGCAAAAAGCTTTTCATGACTTGTTGGAAGTAAATCCCTGTTTTGTTCCTGGAGCTGGAACTGGCAGGATATAGATGGCTGTAGCAGAAGTCCCTAAAAGGACACATCTTCCTGTAATGTACATAAGACTGATGACCTCTGCTGACTTGCTGGTGGGAGCATCTGCTCTCACATCAGGGGCTCCTCATTACCTGTCCCCACACAGACCAGTAATGATTTTCAGAGGAAATGAAGCTGAGGACAAAAGTAATCTCCCAGAAATGAAACCATTAAGACTAGATAGTGGTAATAACAGCAGATTTCAAGGAGATTAGAAAGATAAAACTCATTTATAAATGAGCTGGTTTTCACTGGAATTGGTATTAGGAGAGAACATACCTCAGGTTGTTTTAATCTGAAACTGAAGTTTTCTCTTTCCTCTCTTCCACTCTCCTCTGCAGAAATAACCTACAGGGCAAGAAAATACTTTGGCTTGGGGAATGTTTGAGCATTGTTGAATACTGTAAATCATGTTCGTGCCACTTTGGGATTGGTTTGAGACTAATTCTTCTCTGCCAAAATACTCTCATGCCTCCCTGCCATCCTGGTTTCCTCATCCTCGTAGTCGTGTTCTCCACTGTAACCTCACTAGAGGAACTGGCATGCAGTACAGAAGTTCTTGCAGATGCAGGTAATACGAGCCATGCTAAAAGAAATTTCAATTTTTTCTTCAATACTTTTCTGCTAACAGATTGCTTTCCAAAGCAATAGTCAGCTAACATGCTTGTTTCCTATGGTAGCTTTCTGAGCAGTGAGAGGCTTGATCACATTTGCAAATGTTTTGGTGAGTCAGAACAACACCTATATCTCCTGTGAGCACTATGAGAATTCTTTCCTATAATTTGAATTTTTATATATAGTAGTATTTTCAGAAAAATCTTGGAAGATTGTAATTTGTGACACTTCCTAGTTTAGACTATTTTTGTAGATTGCTTCTCATTCTGCATATATGCTGTGAAAGTATTCTCTTCTAACAAGATAAATCTACTGCAAGTCTTGAAAAGTTGGTCCTTTGTGGAAAAAATATTGCACCTGACAGTAGAGGTTATTTGTTCTTTGCAAAGAATTATATCTGACTCTGACTCATTAAATTATGTATCGTTCCTAATGTTTTTTAATGATTTTATTGATTTTCAATAATTAAGGTAATAATTGTTAAGGTAATAAGATTATCTAATAAGTGTTTATATGACAGACTGTAATGGTCTAGTTTCTGAATATGCACAGTACCATATTTGAAAGTATAACATGGCAAAATGAAGCAGTGCTTATTTTTTCTCTGATTTTATAATTTTAATGGGATAGAAAGAAGCTGAAATAATGAGGTTAAATTGGTTTAAAATTTGAAGAATCTATTATTAAATTGAATAGTCAGGTTTGCACATCATTAGAGACATTCTTTATATCAGTCCTAGTTTTTCATTAGCTGACTAAAAAAATCATGTTGTATGTTTCATCTGTTAAACCTCCCTTGTTTTTTTAGAAAGCCTTAAGTATATTTTAATTACTTAGAGGTTAAAAGCATGACTCACTGAAGTGCATAGCAAGTATTACATTGAAATCAATGGGCCTTTGACCAGATCTACTGTACTGCTATATGAAATTAATCTTGGCTTCTGCCAAATTTTTCAATAGAAAACAAATTATAAAAATATTTTATTAATTTCATCACATAACCTGATTATTTTCTGCTCTTCCTCAGCCTGCTACATTTTTCTACATTTGTGTCAATTTAATTAAATTTTTATACATTGATTTGTTGTGCAAAGGAATTAAAAAAAAAATACAAACTCTGTGTTTGCTTTCTATATTCACATTCCTTGTCTTTTTTCATATTCTCTTTGCACCTATTCTTTCATTTGTGTTTTTTTCAAGCCACAGCTGATGGCTAATTAAGATATCAGGTATGAAGCATGTAAAATTTGAAATATTGGTGTAGTAGTCACTTAAAAAAGACTTTTAAATTACACATTTGATTATTTTTTCCTTGCCCTGTTTTCAATATTAAAATCACTACAAATAAAAGAGGATTAGAAGCGTATGTTTCATATGAACATTTTTGTACTGTGATGTATCTGTCCTTGTCATAGGTATAAATCTAATTCTGGAGATCTTTTCTGTGAAACGTCAAGTTTTATCAGAAAAGAAATTGCTTTTGTGTTTTATTTTAGCAAACATAAAGAACACCCTTCTCCCTGTTCTTATTTTATAAAACAAGAAAACACTGATGTTGGGGTATTTTCATTTAAAATTCTTGCAATGGGTGGGGTGGTTTGCAGCAGCCATCCCATCACCAGTGCACCCCACTCTTTGCAGAGAATGCATTGTTTAGAGTGGTTTCAGGTTAAGTGTGGTTTCAACGCTGCACAGGAGTTGGAAAACAGATTGGCATGAGAATGATGGTGGTTTGAATGAATACAGGTTTTAGTCTGAATGCCTGCAATTACAAAAGCTCCCTGGACTCACAACAATTGTAGAGGGAACACAATTCCACTGCAGACTGAATTAGTAGACATCAGGTATCAGACACAAAATTGCAATTCCAAAATGGATTCTATTCAGAAGAACTGTGAACACTTTTATTTTATTTTTCATTTAAGAAAAAAAACTCCAAAACATTCAAATATTTTAGGTATTTTGATAATATTTGTATGAAAAGCATGGAAGTTTTTGAAAAAGTTTTCTTTAGATAGATGCGTAATTTGAGGCCTACAAATCTAAAAAACCCTAATAATCAAGTTAATTGATGTAATTTACCTCTGAGCATGTATGTGTGTGTGTGTACCTGTACGTGCATATATATGTGTAGGGGGGTTTGGACTGGGCAATTTCTAGAGCCCCATCCCATCTCAAATCTTCTATCTGTGTGATTCCTTTTCTCCCACTACTTTTTTTCCTAGTATACAGAGGAGTATTTTACATGAAAGGCCACTCTTGCCAAGAAGCATAGATAAAGGTATATAAAATAAACAATATATGCTAACAAATAATGTTATTTCAAGATTTTTTCTGCTTGCATGTCTTCTTTAATTTTAACAAATTGAAACAATTTATCAGTCTTACATACTTCTAGGCTTGTTTTTTGATAGTAATTTACTGTAGTCTATTGCACCATTTATTCAGTTTATATTTATATGAACATTTTCATTATTCAGTAAACAAATATTCCAAAACAACTTACTTAGAAAGCAACAGGGACTCTAGAGAAATCCTGAAAAAATAAATATCTTTATTTGCTACCATTAAGATCAGTTCCCTTATGTCTTAAAGGGTCCTTTTTTCAGAAATAAACTCTCCACTCTTGGCGTATAAGACAATCAGATATCCCACATTTTGAATTCCTCTTTTGCTAATAGGTATAACAGAAATATGGGTATCAAAATACTTTTGTGTTTATCTCTTCAGTATTGCAAAAAAAAGAAGAATGTAATATCTTAGGGAATTATGCCAGTTTTAAATGCAATATCTTTGGAAAGTTGACAATGAAATGTGTGTAACTTTCAAAGGAAAAAACTATTATATATTATTATATTTAATGAAGAAAATAATTCTAATTACACAGCCAGCTTGAAAAATATTGAGGAAAATACACAAAAGAGATTTATGTAGTATGGGATATTACATACCCCAGTAATTACAGATGTAGAAAGCTATCAAGTATGATATGGTATGCTGATTAAATGGTATGCCAATTAAATGGCTTGTCAGTTTCAGAAAATACATGTTGTAAAGGGTATGACTACTGATCACTCATAAATCTTTTGGTTGTACTGCTAATTGACTGAATTTTTTTGGTAGTCCTGATAGTCCTGGTAGTTTGGTAGTTCTGGAGATAGCTGTACACCTTGTTTCATGGATAAAGAAATGGGATGGAGAATACTACTAATGAAAAAAATACACTAACAATGTATAATATCGTTACAAAAATAATATATAAAAATAGGTACATTTTCTTAATAGAGTATAAATTTTGGTGATTTTACATGAAAATAAAACAAAGAACTAATTTCACATGAAACTTTCCCTATAAGAGTAAAAGGAAGTCTTTAGTTTTAAGTTAAATTGTGGTTATTCTGACACCCTATAAAGTTTTTGGTTTTTTTTGTGAACTGGTTTGGATGGCCCATAGATTTTCTCCTTACATTATTTCTTATTTATTTCCTGTTATTTCTCCTATTTTAATGAATATTTAGTCTAAAACCCACTATACTTTCTAGAAAGACAGTTGTGCAACCCTGTAGTGCCTGAAATTCTCATTTTCAAGTTCATTTTAGTACTACTGGTAAAAAAATTCACAATTATTTGTGGACTTCAAGTTTCAGTTCTGCCACTTCTGCCCTGAACTGCCATCTCTCCTCCTTCCTGTGCCTAGTTTTTTACACGTTTAAGAGTGCAGAGTGCAATGTTGTTACTCTGCATGAAGCAGGTGCAGGAAATCATTGAAAAGAGCTACTATAAAAATTGATGTCATTATTATTTACAAAGCTGGACTATACTCAGAATTTTTACTATTGCGCTACATTATTGTCCCATACATCTGTGTAAGTATTGAACAGTACCTTGCCTCAAAAACTGCAGTTGCGCAGGGAGAAGCAATTCTGTCTGAGGCTTCCACTCTTACCCTCTATGTCCCCAGGATTTTTACTTTCAGCTATTGCCCAATCCCTGGACTGAGCATCTCCACTAATAATGTATTTCAAAGCTACTGAAAACTCTCCCTTAGCTTCCACACTTATATTCCCACTAGTCATGAGGCGTGTGCTACGCATTTCAATAAAGCCAGAAGAGATGATCTAGTTTAATTTCTTTTGAGGTAACCCTAGTCTGAGTGTAGCAGTGCAGCTGAGCAAAATAGTGACTGAAAAGAAAGAATTATTAGATTTTTTTTTTTTTTAATCAAAAATTTGTGTGATTCAGAGAGTATGTGTCATCCCATTCTATCTGACTACTGGTGGAGGACACCAGTGTGTGGTAATAGATCCATGGCTGAAACACTATGAGCAGTACAATCAGTAGTTTATTCAGAAGTAGTACAATTAAGGGTTTCCTTTTAACAGTTTGAGGTTCATGACGAGATTGAAAAATGCCTTCAATTAGTTTTAAATGCACTCAGTGATTCTTTTCACCATATGAGTTAGAATTTAGCTGTGATGGTGGTTCGTGTTTTGAAGGGACATCTTCTTGGGTTGAAGCTATTAGAAAAGCAATAAACAAGTTAAGGAAGGGCCATAAAACAGTGGAACATCATATAGTGGAGATTTCTTTACATCAAACTTTGATCACTTACATAAAAGACAAGCGAAAATTACAGATGAGGAACGAATGAGATAGAACATTCAACATTCCTGGAGTGAATACATTTTCCTGCTGTATACTGCTTGAATTATACTTCCATCTCTTTATATTTCCCACTTCACTTGTTAGAGCTTTATTAGAACTATTTTCTTGTGATATTTCAAACACAGCAAAACACTCCAAAAGATATGAAATCTTACAGAAGAGCTTGCTAATATAAGACACCTAAAGGGTTGAGATTGTTATTTAGGTAGCTGGAAAAGAGGTAATACTGCTTTGGCTGCCAAGAGGACCCCTCCAAAGGAATCTGTGCTTCCAAATGTGATAATGATTTCTTGTGCAATTTTGGGGCAAATAGTTTCATCTGGTGGGAAAATATAAATTTCAATTCCTCATTCCTACCCCTTTATTTCCAGGTATTTTTTTAAGTGGTTTAAGAGCAGGAGATCAATTTAAAAATAAATTTACAAAAAAGAAAAAAAGAAAAGAAGGAAAAGACAAAATCCATATTTGAATATATTTTAAAAAAATGTTTTCAATCTGTAATTATAGCCAAAAATTGACTTCTTTTTCAACAGCAAGACTTTAGTTTACATATGATGTGACTACATCCTGCAGTCTGCTGTTTCTTATCTCAAAGTGTGCATCACAATCACTGAAAAAAATTGTGGCCTTACAATTGTATTGTAAAGAAGCTGAAATAAGTATCATTATGATTGTTTTGGCAAGACTGCACCTCAAGTGGAAATTATCTTCTGAGTCCCAGTTGCGTTACCGATATAACTAATTCTCAGTAAGACTCCCTAAACAGACTATGCAATTAGAATAGATGAACCTGATGGCTCTCAAGTTTTCCATATTTTTTAAAATTTAAAATAATCTCTGTCAAGCAAATTAATAGCCTTCATAACCTATCATTCATTTTGTGAACTTTATTTTATAACAAAACCTTAGAAAGGATATTAAATTAGCTTTTTCCATGTGGTGCCCTTAGAAACTTCTTGAAGGTTTTCATTTACTTACTGAGTAGGAATAATGATATGATATTGTAATAAAAACAAGAACAGAAACTTCCTCTCAAAACTGAATTGCATCAGGCTGCATAGCAGTCTTCAAAAAATCCTTGTTTGGACTATTTACAGCTCACAAGCCATCGAAGGAAAAATTACTTAGAAAATATCTTGCATTCCTGTTGGGCTGGACTGTTTTCTATAATACTACCAGGAGAAATCTCTCTGTGATTTTGGCCTTAAAAATAAACAGAGGTATAACACAATGCTAGAAACAATTTCCTCAACATAAATATCATGCAGGCAATGGAATTAATGAAGGTTGCTGTCCCTATCCCTTTTTATGAGAAGATTGATTGAAAGTTCAGACTGATTTTGTTGTAGTTTTCTCTTTGTGCACTCTCTGGTCTCTAAGAAGACAAAAGTTCATGCTGTTTCCTTCACATCTTGGAATGCACCTGGAAAAGCCACTCTCAAAATCTTTCTCTGAAACATCCTGGCACTCCTGTTCATTTCACTGCAGGAACTCAACTCCTTCTGATCCCTATCTCTGTGTAAGGTTTGGCTGATTTATGCCAGTGGCCTCAAAAGCTGTGAGAAAGATTTCATTAAGCTCATTTCCATAGACAGCTAGACTTGGAATGAATGCATCTTTTCACAAACCATTAGAAATGACAGTAGAAATGATGTGCTTCTTTTGATATGCTTACTGTATACAACCAGATGGGAATAGGGAAACAGTAAATGAAGAGAAAGTGAAACCCAAACCAGTTACAGTTACAGCTACCAAGGTTTGTCTATGTATTGAGCTGTCTTAAATATGAGGCAAGCTGATATCAGAGAAATATTTCTATTTTTGAACCACAATTATTTCTTTTATACTGCATATTTAACCATGTTATTGTTTGCCATACTTGTGGCCTCATTTCATCAAGGGAGTCTCAAATTTTGGTATACACAGAAAATCTTTGAGAGCATCTTTATTTCAGTCAGATGTATTGGTACATTGCTTTGCACAGATACCTAATGAAATGGGCAAACTGACTTCTGGAAATAAAAGCAATAAAGACGTTTTGCTGTTCATTTATCTTTTTGTGGTCACACAAGATTGAAGAATTGCTTGCTGTACCATTTCTGTGCAAGCAAAATACGTCTGTAACTGACTTTGCACTTACCTTTTGCAAGGCACATCAATAAGTAAGACATAGCTTTTGTATAGATTTGGTGTATCACGAATCCCCACCCCTGGCAACTGCATTTAAAAAGTGATAAAGCACAATTCTTGAGTCACTATGGCATAAAGTACTACTGTTAGTTGCTGTAAAGAGCAGTAGATGTAAAATGTTTTGAACAGTAATTGAATGTAATTTCACTCTGCAGTACATATGGGTCTTTACAGCTCTTCTTAAATAAATTCTCTGGGTGAGTTCATCAAACGACGCCCAGCAGGGTAAATAGGAGGAGACAGAAGGGGTTCATAAGGTTGCAAAAATGTTATTCATATCATGTTGCCAATTTTAGGGCTGCTGCTAAAGCAGCCCAGAGGGTTTTTTTCACTTGCTTTCGGTTATCCTAAAGGGCCTAGAAACAAAGAAATCTTAGCTGTGCTGGGTTATCCCATATTCAGAAACAGGAAAGAATGGGGCAAAAAGGTCATCACATAAAACTTCTCCCCAAAAGTTTGTGTAGTTTGAAACAGGTTTCTTAGCATATTTCTAATCAAATTTTTTCCAATGTGAGTGCAAAAGGACCACAGCATGTGGGAGAATCTGCCTCATAGTAGTTCCAGTGCTCTTAATGTGATACTTCAGAAAAATGGCAAAATTTACAGCACCACTTGATGATGATGTCATTCATCTGCCTGCAAATACTCTTTGGTTTGCGTGATGTAAACACAGCATGTGGCAAATTGTAATAGAAAGACTAAGGTGGTGTGACTGGAGAAGGAAGAAGAAGGTTTGAGTGTGGGAAGCAACAGAAGGGCACAGCAGGGACAACAGTCTCAGCACTGCCTGCGTCACTGCAACCACATTAGCATCCAGATCCCACCCCATCTACCTACAGCTTCACAGGGCAGATGACACTGGAGACAAAGGGCAATGAAAGAGCCCTGATGATTCGGTGTTGGGACACAGTGGAGACACAGGGCACCCAAGAGGGTCCAAAAAAGCATACCTAAAATCTGCATAAGGTTGCCAGCCCAAGAATAGCACGAGAGGGTGGGAGGGACTTGTCAGCTAGTTACTGTCATTCTCCAGGGCACTGCAAAGGATCTAACAGCTGGACTCAAGCATTGCAGAACCCGGTGGCAGGCTGGACACTTGAACACCCACCCCTGCCCTGGTGTGTGACAAGTGGACAGACGCGATCACCACACTTTTCTGGTGCTTGTGACAGTGAGACTGTGAGAGAACAATGAGCAAAATCTATTTTATTTAAGTGTTTGTTTCAAATAAAAGCATCTTCCCCTTCCATAAATTTCCCTTCCCACATTGGTACTGGCTGCATTGCTGATCTAACACTGGAGCAGCATGTACCACAAGCACACTTGCTTTGCTTTTTATGAGATGATATGTAACTATGATCAGAAACTAATTACGGGAACAATTACAGTCATGTTGCAGTTCGTGCAGTCTGGATCCCAGGCATTAGAAGTAACACTGTGACTGCTATGTCCCTGATCGTGATGGGATGAGGTTTAACTCGAAACATGTCTTGTTTAGAGGGAAAAAACACATGAGAATTTTCTTTTTTTTTTTGTATTTGCAACACTTTATCCCAACTTGTTTATATACCAGTTTTATTTTAAGAAGGTTATATGAGATTTACAATTATTTTCATAAGTTACTTAGTTTATATCAATTTCTTTTATATTGATTTTTAATATTGTTTTCTACCCATATACAAAAACAATGGCATATCTGAATTTTTTTCGCGTAAAATTTAATAAATATCTAGACTTAATTAGGCATTGAAATGTTTCACTTTCAATTTAAGCTAAACTTATCAATCACCTACAAAGTACTTCTTATTTTTTGAAAACAAACAAACAGTCTATTATTTGTTATTTATAATTAATTTAAGCCATTATGAATGGGCATTTTCTAAGTATTCTGGAAATTATCCCTCCAGCTGATGGTAAACATCCATCCCTCAGTTAAAACCCATGATTGTTATCTTTTGGCTTTGAATGAAACATTCAGGAAGTGTTTATTGTTCATGTTAATCCATGCTGTAGCTGACTTTGCTGTTTCTGTCATCACACCCAGTTAACAAATAATGTCATTGTCTGAAAAAATAAAGAAAAGATAAAACATCTCTTGTTATCTCATGTCGCTCTGTAATAAATGGCAATAAAATCATTATGCTATGCAAAGCTATGAATCAGTTTAACAAGCAAGTTCTGTTGAAACTGCTGATTATGTTTGTTGTAAGGGCACTGGTCATCTGTTTTTTCTTGTAAACAAGTGTATAACTCCAGCTACTGTGCCTGTAGACTTCCATGTTTTCACATTTTTTGCCTGTCCTTGTTTTGAAATAAAAAAGAGGAGTTTTAGTTTTGATATATGTGACACAGAAATTTCTTTATCGTTATTTTTTCTAAAGTAGTGAGATTCAGAATGATGGATAGTATGATATCGACTTGCAGTACTCTGGGATAAAAAACTGGTGTGGGGGAGAATGAAAAGATGTAACAGTGTGTAAGAGAAAAATTAGAGTTCAGATTTTTCCATAAGCCCTCTGAGCATTCTGATTTTCTCTGCTCAAATAGAACTGTAGTAAAGCCTACTGTTAAATGCTTTTGTCCTATTTTCCTGACTGTGTTTCCTTCCCTGTGCAGTGAACATATGGTCTTCTTCCTGTGGTTCCTTGGCAGTGCACCATATAGGATTGCAAGATATGACACACAGTGTTTGATTTTGTAGGGTCAAATTCCACACCCAAATTCTACATACCACTCTCTAGTTTTTGCAGTGGCTTTTCCAGACGCCTGCAGAGTTATTGTGAACACAAAGCAATATCACAGGCACTCTGCTGGTCTACATGGGAGCAAAGTGACTCCACATCATAGTGTACCTACTGCTCACTGCTGAGTGTTTGTCAAAGTATATGCCTATGATTTCCTCTCTCTGTTTCAATGGTAAGAATTTGGCACTAAATATAAATGTATATTACATACAAATTTATAATTTTATGTATAAAAATGTATTTCTGAATATTTTCTTAGTTGTGCTGGAACAGGAGTGGATCTCTATAACGCTTCACACTGAAATCTGGAAGATTTGCAACTCTTCCTTTCCTTGGAACATTTCAAACTGTGAGTGCCCAAGTGGTGGCAAGGAAAGAAGGGGAAGGAGGGCAGCAGATTGCTTCCTGAAAGCTGTGTGGAGGAGTCAGTGTACAGTCTCTGAGTGTGCCCCACCCCAGTTACATTAACAGGCTGTTCACGCACTTGTTGGCCATCACAAACAGGGGAAGTGCATGAGCACTACCTGTGCAATGACAGTTCCAACCTTCTGCTGACATACTGTGGTAGCTTGTAGGATTTATGTTGTAATTCCAAGTCCTAGAACAGCTGCCAAGTTTACAGATCACCCATGCAAGATAGGAGTCCGTAATTAATAGCAATGCAAGCTACTGGCTTTCCCAAGTTTATTCTATATCCTGTGAAGTTATCTCTTTATACAACGGATTTTCAAGATAAAAAACATTGACTAGTACTCATGCCTGCAAAGTATTTTAAGTCTGGAGTAGAGTTATACATGAATAATAATTGAATTTTGTTCTTCTTAGTGCTTACAAAATGTAAGAAGGGTTGCACATAGGGAAATTAAGGAGAATAAAAAGGGGATGGGAGCTTTTGAAAATGATAGCAAGGGAGTACTTTAGTATAATATAATGTAATTCAAGAGTGGATGCTTAATAAGTGCTGGTTTTTATGCTATTCATAGCAGAAGTAGTTCTTAAAGATAGATTTGAAGAAAGGTGAACAAACATAATGATTTAAAAATTCTGTTGCAAACCCAGTCTTTAGAAAAATTGCATATGGGGAAAATAGATATGTAGAAATCCATGGTTATTACAGCTAAAATTCTTAGAGTACTCTTAACACCTTTGTGTGAAGGGTAACAGCTTAGTCACAGTATAAGATGGGCATATTGCAGTCTTATAGAAACAGTATAAATCAAAGTATCTTTTTATTGGTTTATAAATCTACTACAGTTAATAAAATCAGACTTGACATGTTTTTCTTCCTGAAAACATGGCACTGAAAAAGAAAGGCCAGTTTTGACACACTTGTGTCCCCATCATGGAGGCTCTTAAAGGAAACATTGACATAATTCTGATGAGACAAAAATTTTAAGATACTGAAAAGTACTGAGATTTAAATGTATCAAAACAGATATGCTCTCTGTTTGGAGTATGATTCTTTTTTTTTTTTAATTAATAACAGGTTTTTCTGTCTATAAAAATTGAATTAAAACTACAGAAAATCTATGTTACTATATGCATGTATTTATACATATATATCTTATTCCTTCTCAGATACAGGGGGAATTTTGCTAGTAATTGCACCTCTAACTACACAGAATGACAGTGCTGGCTAGAAGTACATGATCCAGTTCTAGCTCTGCTAACCCATACATCTGTGATATGACAGCTGTGTTTGCAGAAGGTAAAAGGAACTGCTACTCATCAAGGCTAATGAGGGTGATTCACCAGCCCTATTACCATCACTGTAATATTTTTGGAGGTAGAGGTAGCTTGTACAGGTAATGCCATACATCACTGCACTTGGTCATGCAGACATAGCTCTTGAAAGTGCTACTGCATTGATGACACGGAAAACTTGCAGAGAGAAAAAGTCTGACTGACATGCTATCTGGTTTCCATTCATCTCCCCAGATGGCAGCAGAATGATTTTTTTTTTTTTTTTTTTACCTGCTACTCCTTACTGGTTCACTTTTTTTCGCTAAAATTTTTACTGCCTTGGTCAGGCACGATAGATGTAATGGTGCTGCAAAATGGAGTAATGCAGGCTGACTGCTTAAGAATCTGCAGGAGTTTGAGCACAGTCCTGCAAGGACCAGCTGAGTGATGGCAGTGAGGGGCTCACCTGTCAGCACGTGCCCTGACGTGGCTGCAGAGCCAAGAGCAGCTGCTCAGAAAAGAGCTGCGCTGAGCAGTGCGGGCGTGTTGTGCTGGCCTGGCAGAGCCCTGCCCAGAGCCTTTGTGCTGTGCTCTGCCAGCTGATCCAAGCATCCCCTGTGTGCTCCCTGCAACAGCACAGCTCTGAACACAGTGCCACTGCTTGGATAATAATGAATACTGTTATTATTCTTTCCCCTTATGACTGCGTTTCACTTTTTTTTTCTCTTTGATGGGAAAGAAAGCAGATGTGCTTGGGAGATTCCATAAACTTGACAAGGCAGTTAAAAAGAGGAAAGCACAAACAAAATGGAAGACCAGATGAAAGAATGCACAGTGGGGAATTAGAATTTTCAGTGCTTAACATCTCGTTTCAGATCAGGCTACTGCTTGTCACCATGTTCCTTCCTGCACTATTAAACACTCAAGAGTAACATCACATTTTCAGTGTATTCCACAGAGGTTTGAGCTGTGCAGCATTTGAAATCAAGTGGCCAAACATAGCGCCTTACTGTAGAAAACATCCCGGAGCTCCAGTCATTTGTTCTACTAAGGAGGTTTCAAATGAAATACATTTTAATAGCATCTGCCTCAACTTTGTGAGACGTCAGCATATAGAGAAGCTGACAGCTATAGTTTCAATATCAGGGGAGCACTCTCTAATACCTTTCCTATACTTTGATGCTATGGAGGTCAGTCCATTTCACAAAATGAATTATGTTAACTTGAATTACTTAGACAAAACATAGCTAAATATTATTAGCTGAGTTACTATAAAGGTAGACTTGCTTTTGCAGATTAACTGAGTCAATCAGATTTTATGCTGGTATAGCATCCACCACACAGAAGGTGACTGTGGATTTAGGCAAAACAAATACTGGTTTCACAAGGAAAACCACAGTAGTACCAAACTAGAATACTTCATGTGAATGTGAAATGTGAATGTGTGTGAATGGTTTCTCTTGACTTTCTGGCTACCCCTGAAAGGTAGAGCAAGACCAGAAAAGGAAGATAAAGAACTTGACAGGCTGTGTACACTTCAGTGTCTGTCTAGGAAAGCCCAAAGTTGCCACTTTCAAGTAGCTGACGAGGATGGCACATCTGG
Source organism: Picathartes gymnocephalus (assembly GCA_013390045.1). Taxonomy (NCBI): domain Eukaryota; kingdom Metazoa; phylum Chordata; class Aves; order Passeriformes; family Picathartidae; genus Picathartes; species Picathartes gymnocephalus. Next base: position 15,384 of record WEKY01056899.1, on the reverse strand, counting down.
TTCTTGTGGTTCTGATTGTTCTGACCCACCCAGACCATTCTGAATCTTCCTTGAGGGTCTTTTCTAGAACTAGAGCGTTATGAGGGTGAGGAAGGGGGAGGATGAAGGTGGCTCTTTGGGCCAGGTGGAAGAAGCTGAAAAGCACACTACATCTAGATGATTTAGACCTAGTATGTGTTGGTATGAAGGCACAAGTACAGATAGGTGGAAATGTACAGTGTGCTGACTTAGAAAGATGTGATATGCCAGATATAGGAGAAAAACAATCCCCCACCTAAGTTAGTCTTTAGTCCCAGATCTCTCTTGTGATTTTCCTTAGTGATTATTTTATTAGCTTTCCAACATAGGAAAGTTGGGACAAATGCACATTTAATTATGTGACTGCATGCTGGTTTGGCTGGTGTAGAGTTAATTTTTTTTACTGAAAATTAGCTGATACGGGGCTGTGTTTTGGATTTGTGATGGAACCGGTATTAAGAATGCAGGGATGCTTTTATTATTGCTAAGTAGACCTTACACAGAGTCAGGAACTTTTCTACTTCTGCCAACACCCTGTCAGGAAGGAGACTGGGGGTCCATAAGAAGTTGGGAGGAGACACAGAGAGGATAGTTCACCCCACCTGACCATAGGGGTATCCATATCATATGGCCATGCTCGGCATATAAACTGGGGGAAATTTTCTATCTATTCTAAGTTATTGAAAATCTAGTCTTGAAGTAAAACGCCAAGTAGGCTCTATGATTACTTATGAATAACGAGTGATTGTGTATATGTGCTTTAATTTGACTAGAGTGGAATTTTCCTGTTTTCAATTATTGCAATGTGTCTATTCCACTTTAAAGGTTATTTTAAAAAGTAAAGTGCAATGAGGCAAAAAACCAAAAAAAGACACAAAAAAATCGAACAAACAAAAGCAACAAAAAACTCCCCAAAAACAAACAAACAAACAAAAAACCCAAACCAAAACAAAAAACTCCAAAAACCAAAAACAAAACCAAAACCAAAAAAACAACCCCCCAAACATCAGCTCAACTTGATGTATTAAGAAAAGGTTACATGTGATCATAAACAAAATGTGTCTCTGTGTGAAACAGATCTTTCTTGTAGAACGTCTGATTAAAAAAAAAAATGCTTTTAGGCAGAAGCACACCTAAAAAACCCCCTAAAAATCAACTTGAAAACTGAATTATTAATAGATGCTTTTTACAGCATTTATTTTATATAAAGGGAATTTTTCTTTACATTTAATATCACCTTATTTAACAATTTGAAAAACCTATCTATATATTCATGGCTTCAACCAGCCTATTCTGTGTGGCTTGTGTACAGAAGCATTTGTTCTGTAGCAGCCTGCAGCTCTGAAAACAAGTGTTATATGACCAGAATGTATTTAAAGGGAGCTGGTCTCTGTGTTGCACCAGATATATTGGTGAGTAAGAGATAAATATCCCAAGTGTGATTGTAGTAGAGGCACTTTTTTAAAGTTCCACCTTATCTGCAGTGCCCTTCCATGGGTAAACAAGTGTCTGTCTACAAAAGCTCAGCTCTCTTTATTTTCTGTGTACAGCATAAGCCCATCTTAGATATAAACCAAAGTAATATGATTTGATAAATACAAATACATACATCCTGGCCCTGGCTCTCATACTATTCAAATCACCAGTATTTTGAAGGGCAGATGCATTAGGCTTCAATGTGCACAATTTTCTTAATGCTACATTTTGAAAGTTATAACAGTGAACGTCTATATTGTATATGAGGGTGGAATAGAAATAAGTTCAATTTCTTCATGAAAGTGCAACATCTGTCACACCCTGAGCAAAGAGCCAACTCCTTCACTGGAGTTTAACACTATGTCTCCAATTGAATAAAATGACTCGCAAAGATAATGCTAAATACAGCCAGTTGTTTTTAGACTCACCATTGAGCAGTATTTCATAATGCTGAAAAGATTTAGTAGTAACAGTAGAAGATGAATTTTTCTTTTTGGATGAAGGTCAGGCTAACTCTAATAGTATTTATGCAAAACTTATCTTTTTATTTATATTAATATATCAACAATAATGTATAAATACATAATAGAAATATGTCAGTATAAAGTCCACATAAATTTCAGTGTAAAATGTATCTAAATATTCTTTTTAAGGAAATGTTAAAACACATTTGATAAATGCATAGGGCTTATTCTCACATAATAGAACTGATCTTTTTTTTTTTTCACTTTTGTACTTGCTTATACTGACGTCTTTTGAGCCATAATAATTAAACAATGCACATGAGTTTGGCAGTGTTAAGATTCAGTGGCAGAGCCCATGCTGCCTATGCTGCTAACAAACAATGACTTACTGTTTCTTTGCATCATCCACCACTGCATTCATCTGCTTAGCTTACATTTTCTATGCAAATTCATGTTCAGTGTGTTTCTGACACAATTCACATTAGTACTGATGAACATCTCTCTTCAAGTTTCAATGCTTGACAGAAGTAGGATAGTCACAGAGTCCAGGCAGCCTATCACTTAGAGAACGTTATTTACATATCCAATTCTGAGGGAAAATCTCTTTATTTTCAGTCTTGCTGAAGGTAAAGGAGAGTTAGTAACCAGTAATTTTGGTGGAAAACACAAAAAAATGCAATCAAACACCAGAATACCGTACTGATAGGCATTATATAGATATATAAATTCTGTCCAAGACATGAGGACTTTATGGCTAACTACAGCACTGAATAAGAAGAATCTAGTTGTAAAAAATCTCTATGAAAAAGTATTTAAGTTTTTATATTTTCTATAATATTTTTGTCCTCTCCTTTAACGTGTCAGTTTAGTAAGGAGAATGTGCTATATGTACATAGATAACATGGAATAAACTGGTTTGTTCCTTCAATTATCAAGCTATTTTATGTTTGTAACATTAAAAGACGTGAATTTAAAACTTCAATACTAAGAAACCCTACAAAACCCCCACCACCATGGTTGTGTTTCTGTATCTGTACTTTTGTGGCTTTTTTCAGCTCCTTGAGTTCATATGCACGAAGTAATGTATGGTGAGTTCAGTGTGTACACTGACCAGAACTGGCTAGCTCAGTTCCCTTGGCACAAAGGAGAGGAAGATAAAAGTTAGGAATGGATTCCCTAAAAGCCAAGGCAGCAGTTTCATGACACCAAAGAATAGTGCATAGGGGATGCCTGAGGGAAGGCATGCCTGAAACCCACTTCCAACTGGACTTTGCCTCTTCTCTGTAGATTTGTTGGATAGTGGCTTATCCCAACATGAACAGCTTGTTTCTTCAGAGACAAAAACTGCCTTTTTGGAATCCTACTTGCATTAAGATGCCATGTTTTCCCCTTAGAATGTGCTGATTTAGTGCTGTTCAGTATTTAAATATGTTGATGTGACACAGTGCTCCTCTATAAAGAGCGATATAGTGCTTAGGTAAGACTGAAGATAGAAGATCTACATGATATTCTGCATTTCTTGCAACAGTACCATGGTATTTGTATTATTTTATTCTGTTAAAACATAATTGGAGAGGGAGGGCTTTATTATCTGTAAAAGGCAAACATTAGATATTAAGATCCTAAAAGCTGGTTGCTGACTTGAGCAGTTTCCTCAGCAAGACAATTAAGCCCATTTCTCTGTCTTCCCAAGCTATAGAAAGAGAAAGCAGTTCCTGCTGCATTGTTTTCTATGCAACTTTGAAGAGTGAGAAGAAAATAAATCAGAAGATATTTGTTACTCTCTTTTAAGCAAGCTTCTGAGAAGGAAAGGGTTCTAGAATTTGGTCCATGTACCTAGAAGCAGTTACATAAATTCAATAAATGAGTTGGCTAAAATAAAGGGTGTGGGAGGCTTATACCTTCCCTATGGGATTATGGATTCCTATTCCACCTCAGACTTTCTTTATGTATTACATTTAAAATTTCTGTTATACTGTTATCATGAAACAGGCAACTATGATTTTCCAGCCTTAAGAAATCTTATCAACCTGAATCTTGGATGGATCTTGTGGTCAGGAAGGCCAATATTCCTTCATTGTTTCCTGTAAGAGAAGTGAGGTATTTTTCTGCTATGCAATATCAGCAGTGAAATACTTTTAAATTTGAGGCTCACCTGGATCCTAAAGAAGACTTGAAATACTAAAATTACAGCAGACATTACATTTTTTGTCTATATAATCTGATAGAGGTAATATCTGATAGATATTACATAGCAAAAATATCTCATGTTTTGTAGATTATTAACTGATCTAGATAGAAACCTCACAGTTTGGGTTTTAAGGGGGAGTTAGTTGTAAAGTAAAAAAAAAAAAAATTCTGTTTACCTGCATGGTCAGAAATCTGAAGGCCAACCCATTCCTGCAGACATGTGAATCTGGAGCAACAGCTCTCTGGGGCTTGCCAGGCAAAAAAAGCATTCTGTTTTAGCAGCCTGCTTGGAGTGAGAAGCCAAGGGAAACAGAGACATCTGTCTCTTGGTAACTGAGCTAGACAGAATGGAGCTCTCTGTTCAACCAGAAAGGTTGTTACAGTTTGTGCTGTACCAGGGTAAACTAACCACTCCCTAAAAACACCTTTGTGAAACAATAGATTTAAAATTCCCTCTAGCTTTAACCTAACACGTGAAACAGGAGATACCTGTTAAAACCTAAGGCACAACTTTCCTGTATCAAAGTTACCAGCCAGTCTCAAATAGTTATGTAATTGCTTGATGCAAAACCAGTTACTCTCACAGATTGCATTCAATCATAGAAAGCCGTGTTGTGTCCAGCCTGGCAATATTATTGTTTCTGTATGAATAAATCAGCACAAACCTGTGTGCCTTTCTGGGAAAAAATGAAGATAAAAATTACAGGAATATTTCTGTACAAATAATATTTTTTCGTGCTCATTGTAGTCTTCAGCTCAGCACTAAAGCATGTTTTCAGAAGGGCAATGAGTAACTGAACCTAGTTCATAAGTACGGAAATTCCTACTCTAGCAGAAAACACAATGCTGAATTAGAGTCCTTATTTTACATGTTTGTCTAGCTAATGTTTTCTAGATAATTAAAGGGTAGTCATATTGTTTCCAAAAATGAACATTAATTGTCAACATTTCAACATCACCAGAATTTCTTTATACATGTTATTATCCTTATTGCAGCTCCAGATATGCAACTTTATGTGCTCCTGGCTTCTATTTTCTGACTTAAAATTTCTCAAAGAACAATATTGGGCAAGTGGCCAACTATAAAATGTACCACAAAGAGTCCATAGACTGTTGAAACTATGAACTCTTTTTCAAAAATTAGTAAATGTTTTACAGTTGAGAATAATTGCACATGGACTTGTGTAAGAAAAGAGAAACTACTGTCAACAAATACTCACATGATTAGTTTAAACACACTTGATTAATCTGACAAAGACATCAAACTTTTATGGATATGAAGCATGTTAAATATCAGAACCTCTCTTTGAGTGTGCTTGCCGCATAGCTATGGGCATGCTACTCAAAGTGAGATTAAATCCAGAAAATCAGAACATTTTGCAGCAGATGAATTACTTGTGCAACTCAACCAGCTTTGCTATCATTTTTTTTCTTGTATCTCAGTTTTGCCAAATATATAAAAACACATCTGAGTGAAAATGAGTAAAAGTCTAAAAAATGGTGCATGGAAATCAAAAGCTTTTTGGTCTCAAATATCTAACTCTTTTAATGCCGATGTCTGCAGCAAATTCATCAATAATTCTGGAAGAAGGTTGGGGCAGAAAAAGCCAAGCAAATGAATGAGGGCAAAAGTGACCTGTAAAACTCATAATTCTGGAAAAAAAATGTACCATCAAAAGCTAAAAAACCACCCAAAACCTAAAAGAATATTAACACACTGCATCCTATGACTCTAGAACAGGGAACAAGGTGACAATGTGTTTAATTTCAAGAAAAAATTACATTAGAGTTAAATTTTGCTGTCTTATTATGACATATTTTAACTCTGCAGGCAGAATAAAACTGATGGCATGTGTGAGGGAAAGAGGTGTTGACTAATAGGAGGAGAGATACAAAATTAAATATGTGCACCTGTGATAGATTATGATTAGAGAAGAGAAAGTAAAAGAACAAGTAGCATCTGGAAAGTATAAAGAGCAAAAAAGTAAAGTCTTATTTACATTATGACACAAGAATAATGTTCAGTGAAATAGAGAGAAATAATAAAATGTGACCTGACAGTTAAGAATACCATTTTCAAAATAATAACATTTAAATGGGATAAAGTCTTACTCATTTTCAGATTAAAATTATGTTAGCAATTATTACAGTCCAGAAATAAAAATCTGGCTCCCCTAAAACCACTGGCATAGAGTATATTTACTTGACGGTTACCATTTACCCAAATTTTTTGCTGACAGCAGGGTGTTCTAGAGGTAGACCCTACTTTCTGTGCCCAAGATCTGTGCTGCAGATACTAGTAATTGCTGTGTCTGTAAAGACGCTAATAAAATTTTGGGTTTAGCCCAGAGAAGCCTAATGAAGTCAATGAAAAGATTCTGAATGTATGTTCATGAAAATTACACTAAGACTTAACTCTTAGTTTCTTGTTCTCTTGTGCTTGCTTCAGAAAATTCTACAGTGAGGCTAAATGGTGCCTTATAACTAAGAAAACTATAAAATCCAAAGGTTCCTGGAACAGTAAGTTCACAATCAACATTTTTATTGGAGGCATCCAGCATATGGATAACAGCATGGGGCTTCTGGGAACAGCTTTGAGCAAGGCTCATTATGCTGGGTTAATGCTTGCTTGCTAACAAGTATACACTTCCCATGGAAGATATTTTCCTGCCCTGGTACATCACAGATTGCTTATGCTTGTAATTAGTGGGAAACAATGTTCACTACCTGATTATTGTTCTCTTTCATATTTACAGTTTGATCATATTTCATCCTACCTAGGATTGGTAAGGGACTCTGTGTCTAGAGAATACTCCTTTCCTCCAGTATTCTGCTGTTTCATTATTAATACCTATCTAAAGATCTTATTCTGGGCTTCTGTGGACAGAGTGGCAGAAACAAGAAACTCACAGAACGAGATCAATGTTACTACAAATCACTGAAGGCATTGTGCAGACTCTGGTGTGAAGAAATCAGAGCAAGATTTCTTTGCCTTTTGCAAATTAATACTTACACACACTGTTTGCTTTTCTGGGGGGCAACCTGAAAACCACCTGGAGCTCCCCTTACAAATGACCTTTGTTGTCTGCTTGGGGCAATCACAAGGAAAACTGGAATTCATGCAAGTCACAAAAGTCACAAACCTGTACCACAGACAGCTTTAGAAGTGAACTTAAAACAAAAGCGTGGACATCTGAGCTTTTCCCAGGGAGAACTCCGTATGGAAAAGTAACTATTTTAAGCACTGAAACTGCCATGGAAAGAGTTGCATGCCACAGTGCAAACACTGATTTGAATCGTCCAGCTATTAAGGTTCTGTTTTTGAAGCCTAAAAGCTGTGCATTTTCTCAGTTTTGTTCTAAAAAAATCTCAAACAAACCCAACACAAAAAACTCCCTTGATATCCTAAAATATGGTTTTTGTACCCAAAGATGTGATTTCTCAAACAATGATAAAATACATTTCCCAAGCACAGAAACTGTAGGTTTTAAAATAATTAGCAAGCACTTTGAACAAAATTAGATTCCATCAGATGAATTTCATCTCGCTTATTTAGATATTCATGATGGTATGGAATGCTGTTTGTGGTTGAAAATATATTTCTCTCTTCCTGTTAAAATATTTGACTGAATCATTGAAGATAAAATACCCATGCTTGGATTCTAAGAAAAGGATTGTGATTACTATCCTATTAAAGTGTGTGATGGGAAATGGTCACATACCCTAGGAAAAGGCCCAGTGATTTCAGTATTCTTGCTAATAACAATTTTTTCTATTTTTGGATGTTTTAATAGCCCTGCAGAACATTTATGCTCTTGGATAGCTGAGTGGGGTTCCAGAAAATTCCTCAAGGTGAGGCACAAAATGATAATACTGGTGATTCACAGGGGAAACATGGTTGATTTAGAAATATAACCGAAGTTATAAGACTAAGATATGTCTTGCTTACAGATAGGTTTTCAGCAAAGATGAAGCATTGAGTGAATTTTTCTTCCTTTTCAATACTTCATGAAAACAAAATGGTAAAGAACACCTGCCATGCTATTTGGTTTCTTAGTTTATTTAACTGAAAGAAAGCTAAACTCATTTTGTGTACAACTTGCTCATTAATACCTACTGGTAAAGAAAATAATTTTAAATTACTGAAAATAGCATAAGACTTTTCCTGCAGTATATTTAATGGTAACTATTTAGTGTTAAGGATCAGACAGAAAAGCAAAAGGTAACTGTTCTTAAAATCCATAATTTCAGTGGTAATCTGCCAGTGAAAGTGTGTAGCACTCTAACCCTGATGTCTTAAAATTGAATATAGCATGCAAATGTTAAGGTCTTCTGGCTCTTAATGTCTAAAAATTCCAGAGGCAATTTGTGTTGTTTTTATTAGCTCTTGGCTTAAGGTCCTGTTTGTCTGTCCAGAATTGTTTCAAGTGAATGGCCTGAGATCTGTGGCACCAGCTTTTCCTTTTCTGATATCCTTGCACTTTTATAGCAGCTTGGAATTAGAGACAGAAGGAAAACTATGTCTTTTTACAGAGAATCAGTAAGTGTTCTTCCATGAGTGCAATTCTGAGGAGCAAAATCTCACATCATCTCATGCAAATGTGTACAGGTCTGTAATGACTGTGAAACCACATCTGTGGTGTAAATGATATATTTTAATTTAACCATTTACTTATGGAAAATAACAGTAATGTTTCTTGACACCAGCACTTCAATAAACTTTGTATAAAACTTATCTATTAATCCTTATAATGTACCTTTGAAGATAGTTACTTTTGAACGGTGAGCACTGACTCCAATTACCTAAATGTCCTGCTTGATATGGTAAATTTTAATCCTTTGATTTGAGTTACCCTGAGCATTAGGGAAATGCATTTCATTAATGCAACTTCTTAAGCCAAAAATTAGGCCAGTTGGAATGGAGGTTTCATGTATGCCACTTCTCTATGCACAAAGTTCGGTCTACATTTTTCCATTTTTAGATTGGATTATACTGTTTTAGAGAAAGTCTTTGCATTCTCTAATGGTGTAATAGTAAAAAAGTTAAAGGAATTTTATTAATTCTGAAAGGTTATGTAAGTGCACCTCAAAAGGAACATTTCTGTGTATTAAAAAGAAATATTTGCTGTTGACTTTAAATTGGCTTAAAAAATTGAACTTTTAAGGGAAGTCACTGTGAAGTCACTGTGATGTTTCATCATCTTTTCCCCTTCTTTTTTTTTTTTCCTCTCTTATGCTAACTTAGAGTTATTCATGTCTCTGTGACAAAGGAGTGAAGGATTTTGGAGTAACACTTCCATAAGTTTTTGATGCAAACAGTTTTGAATTTCGAATAATATATGGTTGTTTGAAAGCAATATGTATTAAAATAGAGGAGTGATTATGTGAGAATATTAGGTAACTTCTGAAAAGCCAAACTGAAGATGAGTTAGAAAAGACAAAATGGAAATCTGATAAAAACTTGAATCAAACAGTGAAGGGCACCACATATGGATGTTGTGTTAATTGTTTTTACAGCTGTATACATTTCTATTTGTATTTTTAGTGTCTGTTGAGTGTTAAGCCTCCATCCATATTAGAATTTAAGTTATTTTCAATTAACATATATTTTAAATTACTGATTCACATATTGGGAAAAAATAGAGAAGGCAAACAATTACAAAAAACATTGAAGGAAACACCTAGTAGTGGAGATTTTAATGTATAGATGTTCAGAATGTTGTAAAAATTTCTCTTTTGTGGCTTACAGTGGCAAGGGTTGAAGTCTGTAAAAGAATAACTTTTGCAGGAGAAGGAATGAAGTATTCATGAACACATGCCCTTGGTCCTACAATGTCAGTCCTATTGTCTAGACAAAAAGGCAAACTTTTTAATGTTCTCATGCTAAAGATGTGATGGTGTTCAAAGTAGACTTTGTGATGGATAAACATGCAGAGAGTGTTTTGCAGAAGGAATGTGTGAAATTTATTAGACATAACTAGCAGGGTCTGGCCAGCAGTGAGCTGTCAGGTGCCCTGTGAGGGAGGAGGCTGTTTCCTCCTCTGTGCCACAATCAGCCAGCTCTGACACGGGTGGAGTGACCCACTGCATACCAAAACTACCACTGGCCAGAGAAGCACATGATACCTCTGCCCAAACAGTTTTCAAACAGGACAATGGAGACACATGGGGAGGCACAAAGGACACATGTGGAAGGGGATGTTGTGGGGAAACAGATGGAGATGCAACCATGGGAAAAAAAATTACATTCTGTTGGGAGACTGCATCCCTGGAGGCCCCATATCAGGGCAGGGGAGCAGTAAGAAGCAAGGATCAATGGAAGAAAATGAGTAAGAAACAAGAAAAGAAAGGAAAAATCGTTATGTAATAACCCCAAACTCCTACACTGCCCATTGCCTCACCAAGGGAATTGGGAGGGATGGAGAGTAACTTTTGATGGACAAGTGAAGCTGAGACATGGAAGAGAGAAAAAAATGTTTCTACAGGCTAGATTATTTGGTTTAACCACATAAATGTTGGACATGTTAAAAATCTCAGACCTTGTTGCAATCCAACTCACAGCCCAAAACACGACAGCAGTTTTAATATTCATCTATCACAAAGTCAAAACTTTCTATATCCAGAAGGTTATCATCTCCTTTGCTGAAGCAGCAGGATCAGGCTATTACTTATTAAGCCTCCCCATTGGCAGATCCCAGAGCCCTCTTACCTTGCCCAGGGTCCCAAATTCCCTAGAGTAAAGTTTTCCTGAGCCATCAGTTACAACCCAGTGCCTTATGTTTCCCAGCAATCCATAGCCATTGTGTGGGCATCTCCTTTGGGCCGTGCCTGTAGGCAGCCTTCATTTAATTAATGTCACCTGCAGTAAAGGATCACTGCATGACGCTTTGTATGTGAGATTAAACTTCACAGGTTTCATATCACACTTCCTCTGAAAATACTGGGTGGTAGAATTATTTTAGGTCCAGATATATTTCTGTTCCTACCACAAACTAGGAAAAGAGGAAAGGGGAAGTATAATTTAAAAGACAAAGAGCTTCAAATCCTGGGCTCTGTTTAAAAAGAAACATGTTAATTATGCTTTTGTTTGTGTTGTTTTAATACAAAGCTGATATTAAAAAGAGAGCTGTCAGTTTTAGCTTATAAGTGACTTTAACTATAAAGCACAGAATTGCATTAAAACCACTGTTTGAGATGAACATAACGGATGCTCCAATTAAAAAAAAATAATGTAGGCTAGAAAACAAAAATGGCTAGTTGATATAAGAAAAAAAGGAACCCCCAGGTTCACTTGCTAACTTGTGGATGATCTACCAACTGCAAAATGAAAAAGTCTTGAAAAAATAGCACAGTTTCATGAAGTTACCTTTGGGCTGTGTATTATAATAGGACTTTACAGAGAACTAGCACCTAACTGGGCTAGAAAGATACTTAGTTTTATTTACTCTCAGGCTGTACCGCATAGTTTACTCCAGAGTATGTGGTCTGGTAATAAAAGAGAAAATGGATGATGCCAGAAACTTCTGTTTCAATATTTAATAGATGTTTCATGGAAGCTGATTATTGAGGAGGATGCTTGGAGAGTTCTTACAAAAAAACTCCCCCAAAAAAACCAACCAAAAAGCACAGCTGATGCTTCCAGACTGAGAAAAAGGTATTTTTGTCACCAAGAAGCCCTGTGAAATGTCACTAACTTGTCAGGTTCAGGAATCAGTTTGAAAATTAGCAGTGCTACGTTAAAGGCTATAAAACCACCTCTTTGGTGAATGTGGGAAATGAGCCTTACTTCAGCTGTGCAGCTGAACTGTGCTGCCAATATTGGATCATATAAGATCTCACGGAAAATGAAATTGCTGTCTGTTCTTGCTTCACCAATGTCACATGCTATGGCATTTTCTTTAACATGAGCTCCAGAGCTATACCTCACTCTGACAGAATTTTGTTTTATATAAAGTGTTCAGAAATAAATTTAGCTCCCTTTGCACTTTGAAATCATATTCAGGAATTTCCTTCTGACAATGCAGGTATGTTGTTATGCTGGGACAAGAGAGGGTGTTCACATATCAAGAATCATTTTCATCCACCTAATATATTAAGAGAGGCTTTTTCAATCATCTTTATTTTTCTCTTTTGATGTATGCAAGCAAGTCACGTTTACCTCAGCTGCTTCAATGTACTAATTTTTTATGCCACTTTAGTCAATGGACAGTATTGCAAAGATATGATAAATTGTAATAAATGAAATTATACTAATAATGACATAAGATTGGGAATGGCTAAAATGGAGGAGTTGTACAAAAATACAACTCAGAAAGAGTTGGGGTAGGTCAGAAAGAAAGGGAATATTCTAGGAATATTCTACTCTACCAATTAAAACAAGGTCAAGGACACAGAAATTAGTCTAACAAGATAATTTTTTTTCAGTGACAGGAATAGGAAACAAGGATGAAGTAAGCATTTTGCAGCATCTGAATCCAAAAATAGTATGGCTTTATTAAATTTCAGGAGAATTTTTTCTTGAAAACACCTGCCTTAATGATTAACACAAGGAAGAAATAAGCATTTTGCAGCATCTGAATCCAAAAATAGTGTGGCTTTATGAAATTTCAGAATTTTTTCTTGAAAAAACTACCTTAATGATTAACCACTTAGAAACCATTATGGATAGCTGAACTGAATTTGAGAAATAATCGCTACTGAATGAAAGCTTAAATTTGGAAAAGATTTGTGAAGTCACCTCTTTTCTCACTGACCTCCAACTAACATTTCTGTTCTCTCTGCTGGAGTGCCAAGACCATATCACAGATTTGACAGACTTGTGATGGTAGTTAGTCTTGAAAATTTACATGCTCAGGCACTTGCACTATATGATAGGTTTTGAATGTGGTCAGTGGACAGCCTTTTCTTATATGAAATATACCATAAAGGAAGCAAATGAAATGTCTTCAATCATGCTAATAAAAGTAATATACACTGATTATCTTGCTAAGAAAAGAAAAATTTCAGCTCTTTAAAAATTTTGACAATAACTTAGTGATTCCTTTTTCTTAAAAATAGGCAGAAAAAAAATCAATGATTTAAAATGGAATTGAAAGTTGATTACACTATACAATGACTACACATTATTATTGATAAAAATATATTCTCTAGATAGCGTTTGTATATTACACATTCTATTACCAAGGGACCTCAGCAATATTAAGAAATATATTACTACATTCTTCTGCAAGGCATATATTTTACTAATATGTTATTGGTGCAGAAAGAGAAGGAAGGAAGTCAACATTGTCAGCTGCAACATCTTATCCAATATAACCCAATGGAGATAATTGAATTTATACCACAAAGTTACTGAATACCTGAACATCCACAACTTAATCTTAGCTTAATCTTGGGCTTCAGATGTTTAGCACGACAGGAATCTAAAAGCATCCCAGGTTCATGCTCTAGTTCAGAGGCTTTCTATAACTACTTTTCTTTTCTGAGTGATTTAACATTAGTGAAAAATATTATCCAAGGTAGGGTCTTTTGATTTCTTGTGTGTTAGATTCTATGTAGAAACTACTAGTAGGTAAAAAAAAAAATCCTATCATTATGTGTTCATGATAAAAAATCTGAATTACTGCAAAATTCACAAATTTCTTAAAGAGTTTCCTAAAAAACCCCAGCCATATCCTTTGTAACTGGTTAGAACCTTTGTCTGATCCAGAATGTATGAGCTGGTGAGATGAAAATATGTCTGTTAATAGAAATGAATAGAAAATAGCATATAAGTGAAAGTGCAATGAAAGGGGATAAATTACTTCATTAACCTGTTAGAGCTAATTCACAAGGTATAAACACATCTAACTGAGGCACAGGGAGATCTTTGCCTTAGGGGGCTGAATGACCTTGCAATATCATGACTGTGAAAAACCTCTCAGATGTGCTGAACACACTTTTTGTCTGCCTCTTTTCATATTTTCAATAAATCTTTCTTCAAAGGCCTAATAAGTCTGTGCTCTCTTTTCTGGTATTTGTCATGTGAAAAGTAGCAGCTACTGTACAAAAGATAAGCTAGTTCATACAGGTTTATTACAATGTAAATGAAATACTTTCAAAGACATACTCAGTATTTTTTTCTTCTTCTTGTATAACCTCACAAAATTCCTGAGAAAACTTAGTGTGAATTTGCAAGCAACATATTTTTTTCTCCAATGAGATATTTGAAATTGAAAGAATTTGCTTTTTTTTTGCTCTCACAGTAGTATGGCAATGGACATTTAGCAGATAGTGAATGAGTTAGGTGTGTCAAGTACAATAAAACAGCAAATCAGATAATAATTATCAGCAAAAATTCATTGCCATTAATAAGAAGACACGATCTTGTCACTCAGGTCACAAACTGTGCAGTTTGCTCTTTCTAATTTGAAGCTCTGGAGAATCTTATCTTTAGCTTTCACTTGCCTTGGCTCTAAATTATTGGGATCTCAGTATTCCACCAAAATAAAATTTAGCGCATGAATGCAAG
>WEKY01056896.1:1343-69193 GCA_013390045.1 Picathartes gymnocephalus | reverse complement strand
AGTCAAAAGCTCCTCCCAGTTTTGTAGTATATGAGAACTTGCTCAATATCCCCTCCAGTCCTGTGTCCATATCATTTATGAAGATGTGGAAGAGCACAGGGCCAAGGATGGAGTCCTGCTGAACCCCACCAGTGACAGGTCACCAATCTGATGTCACCCCATTCACTGTAACCCTTTGTGCCCTACCCGTGGGCCAGTTGCTCACCCATCACGTGATGTGTTTATCCAACTGAATGCTCGGCATTTTGCCCAGAAGAATCCTGTGAGAGACAGTATTGAAAGCTTTACTGAAATCCAAAAAAGTCACATCAACTGGCTTTCCTTGACCAACTAGACCAGTTACCTTGTTATAAAATAAAAATCAGATTTGATAAGCAGGGCTTTCCTCTCATGCAGCTGTGCTGGCTGTGACCAATGACTGCATTGTCTCTCAGGTGTTTTTCAATACCTCCCAGAGTAATCTTCTGTATGACTTTAGCAGGCACTGATGTGAGACTGACAGGTTTGTAGTTTCTGGGGTCCTCCTTCTTGCCCTTCTTGAAAATTGGGACAACACTTGTCATCTTCCAGTCAGATGCAACCTCTCCAGATTCCCAAGACTGGGTAGAAATAATCAGGAGAGGTTTTGTTATGCTCTGCTTCCTGGAGTTTTAGTCTGATGCTTTATCTTTGTAAGATTTGGTCGTGTGGTTGAAGACTCTTCTTAAAAATGTTTCTATAGTAGATTTTAAAAAGAATTTAATACATCTATTCTAAAGTCTTTGGACAACAGCTTCTGAGGTTTAGATGAATATTTCAATATGCTTAGCATATTTCTTAGTCTATTCTGAAAGGTGAATCATTCTATATTAGTTTTCCATGGAACAAAAAGACACTGTTTGTTTCCATAGCAAAATCATAGTTTCTTTTCCAGTAATTAGTTTGCATATTTATCCTCAAGACAATCTGTTTAAAAGTGTAAGAAATAAAATGTGCTAGCCAAAATAAAAGTGAAGGGCAGTCAAACTACAAATAGATTTCAGAAGATACAGAGAAAAAGGTACAAAATAGGCTTTAAGTTTTAAAAATATTGTGAGACTTGGCATTTTTTTTAACTGATCAGTTATTTTCAGAGAGAGACCAAGAATTGTCTGAAATAAAAATAGAATCGTCAATCTTATCCTCTGTCTGATGGTATGGTTAGAATTACTGCCACACTTTAGAACAATCACAGCCAAAAGTTTTTAAGGACCACCTTTCCTCTTGCATGGAACGTAGCAAACCAACACAGGCATTTTATTTTCAAAGTGAATATTCCTCTGAGCAGCTCTTCTTTTGCCATAACTGTTGAATCTCTATTTCAAGATTCACCGATTTTGAACATGATTATGAGCAAGTATGAAAGTTAGGGTCACTTAACCCTTCAAAACCTTGGAGAACCTGCTGTCAAGTGCAACCATCAGGTACCCATCACCAGCTTCTGAGAAGGAGCAACTGAGAGATCCAAAATGAGATTTGAGGTTACAGGTAGCCCATGACGGATTATAACATGATTCACTCCAGTCACACAAAAGACAGTTTTTGAATAGTGATGTCAGCTGAAATTTGCTGTTTTACAAAATGAAAAACCAAACAGAAGATCACCAGCATGAAAGGATCAGACTGCACTAGCAGAGAACAGGCTCAGTGCTTACAGCTGAGGGTCATACAGGCAAGCTGCTACAGCTTTTGCAGCCAGCAGGCTTGCTTCAGGCTTGGCTTAAATTTTTTTTGCAGGGCTGATTTAGTTCTGGTTTTGGGAAACCACCTGAACTTTAGTTAGGAGATGAAGCACATATTTAAACTAATTAATCTTTTCTTTTGAATTGTATTGTAACACATCAAGGAGGGGACTGAGGTGAATCTCCTGGTTTAGAGCATAAGAGTAATGGATTTTTATAAAACACATTACAGGACATCAATATACAAGGCTTTGGAGGGCAGGAGAATGGTCTGGAGTCTCAGCCAGTTTTGTGACCTCCACTCACACAAGCTACAATCAATCTTCCCTTAAGGCTATTACAAGCACAATTACTCTTATAATTGCTACAGAGATGTATGTGACCAGACCATGTGTGAACAAACAAATGTGGAAGGAGGCCTCCAAGGTCAAGTAAGCAATAGTAACGATCTTATTAATTGCTAAATTCTAAGAAAGGAGGGATTACAGGATCACAAGACTGGAAGGAATATTAAGAGATCTTCTAGTTCATCCTGTTCCTCATAACAGCTCAGCAGCTAAACCTAGGTCACTCCTAAATACTCTCTCCCTCACCTCTTCTTGAGGAAGACCTGTCCTCCAGCTTGAAATGATGTGGAGATGTTCTTGTGCTCTCTCTCCCAGTTGTTTCACTGTTGTGGTCATCACAAGGTAGTTTTCCATCCTGAATATTCCTTGTTAGAGTTTACTTTGGTGGCTTTTTCCCACGCTATATTTATGCAATTTGTTATTCCTCCCACAAAAACTTAATCCATATTCACTGTTACTTAGTAGTCCTGAGAATTAAGTAGCTGATGGATTTGAGCAAAAAATATAAGAGCTGTATCCAGTTTCCTTAATGCTGAGAACATGTGTTGCACTGCTAGCATTTATGCAGGAGTGATTACAAGTAGCGTATGCCTCCCCCATGTTTCCATAGCTGTGCTTTACTTTGGAAAAGACTCCTCTTTGATACTTGCAGCTGCAGAAGCAAGCAAGCAAACAAGACTCAGATGCGTGAGTGAGGAAGTGGATCAGAGGAAATAATCTCAGGCTGATTAGATAGCAGCAACACATTGAATAGAGAAGAAGAAAAAGGTTTTGGGTTTTTTCTCCAAAAGATCCAAAGATGATAGCATTAAAATTGCAAAACATGACAGAAAAATACGATATATTCGAATTCACCCAGGAGAACATCCCATCATAATGCAGGGATTGCCTGCATGTTTCATCACATGACAACCAAAATGATTCTATGATTCAGTGACAATGTCAGTCCTTTCCTATGAATTGACATAGGCCTTTGCATGATTAATGTTCATTTTCTTGTCATGTGGGCAGGCAGGACAGGGACTGGTGGAAGTCAGTTCCTATATCCGTGGTGATTCCTGGTAACGTGAGTAGAAGGATTAGAGCACGACCATTACCAGCCTGCTCAGAGAAATCTGTTGGCAAACAGTTGTTACTTGTTGCATTGCACAACCAAAATCTTACCAGATCAGTAGGAGTTTCCAGAGGGGCAGCCTTGCAAAACGGGTTGCATTGATTTAATGGGTTTTGCCAGCTGTTGATCTCCAGGTACTTGTACCTGCAAAATTTAATCAGTGTGACACTAGAGATTTCTATAACTCTTCATACTTTATTGGGTCAATAGAGGCATAAAGGCAAAGCATATATTCTGGGGAGAACTTGTTTCTTCTTTTCAATACTTAGAGGGAGCTTATAAGAAAGATGGGGCCAGGTGCCTATAGCAGTCAAGCAAGGGATAATGGTTTTTAACTGGAAGAGGGATGATTCAGAGTACAGATAATGAAGAAATTTTTTTTACAATGAAGGTGATGAAACACTGGAAGTGGCTGCCCAGAGAAATGGTAGATGTTCCATCCCTGTAACAATCAAGGTCAGGGTGGACAGGGGTCTGAGCAGTCTGAGATAGTTAAAAGATGCCCCTGGTCATTGCAGGGGACTGGACTTTTAAAAGTCTCTTCAACCCCAAACCACTTTATGACTCTATGATATTCCACAGTGGAAACAGACTTTATATTAAACTAAATCATATTATATTAATTTTCCCCAAACTGAAATAAACTAACTAGCTGAGAGACAAACTTTGGTGGTTCCTAGATTTGTAAACTAAACAAATCCTATTTAATAAACCTTCTGTCTTCAAAAACAGAGTCCCCATACTTTGGTTACTCATTTGCTTTTACATGGATGCATTATCACACTCTAGTTCCAAAAAGCCCTGTTCTCTATGCATTTGTGTTATCAGTTTCTGGTGCAGCATTGTGCCACAGAATGTTGCCTGTGACTGCTGGCTTACCTCAGGATCTTCTCATCCTGTTTTCGTTCTCTGTGATCATGCCAGACAAGATTTGATGGCTTCTCAGGTTCATGAGCACCCTGCTTATTCAGGCTGACATCTGGATTTCTGGCTCAGTTTTCATTTGCTGCAATAAGATGTTAATATGAGTTCATTTCAGGAGATTCTGAGTGAGAGGTGTGATCACCTTTCATGCTTGATAAAGTAAACAGTAGAAGTCCACTTTTTGAATCCCTAGGAAATAACATACACTGATGATAATGCGCTCTCTTAACAAGAACCACTTAAATTCTGGTTTATTTGTGTGTGTGGATTATATTTGCAGCTATCTTTTATATATATTCTAGCAGTAAGACTGTGTTGCAAGTGCTCTCTGACTGTCATCAGATGCTTATACCAGCCAAACTGAAAGGTTATTTAATTTCTGCAAAGCTGTTGGTGGACTAGCCCTATTTTTGAACCTGAGACAGCAGGAGTATAAATACTCAAATAAATACATTCCTATGTCCTAGAAGGTGTTTTGTGTATTGTTGCCAACCAGCACAGTGTATAAGTAGTCAGGCAGTCAGAGTATCATAAATTCTGAACTCCACCAATCTGATGATGTACAATTAATACAGGACTGTTTGGCATCTCTTCTCTGCTGACTTGACCCTCTTTCTTATTGTTTGTCAGAAGTCTTTGGTTCAAAACACTGAAAACTCAATACATGGTTGTTTTTCTAGACAATAATGCTGAAGCAGGAATACTCAGAGGCCATGTTCAGCTTTCTGGTAGCAGAACATATTCTATGGAATAGCTGTGAACATATTCTACTGCTGTAGGAATTGTTTGACAGGATCCTTTAAGAACAAAGGGACTCTACAAATATCCTAGTCCTCATGGATTTATGTTACCGCTCTCAGCCCAATTCTTGGCAAGAAATTGATAATAGCTTCCTATTATGAAGAAGATACATGTAATGTAATTTCTTCATTCAGGAAAAATTGAAGTCTTCTTGGATGTCATTGTTAAAGTAATTAGAGAAGAGCAGAGATTAAATTTTCTGTTAGTTTAGAATAACTCTTGAGTAAAGCTATTCATAGCCTACAATGTTTGATATTTTTAACTTCTTAAAGAATGCAGTATGCTCTTTCAAGGCTAGCAACCCTTTTTTACCAGCACTGACCTGTTACAGATTCCTCACAGGTCTATCAGAAAATCAGTTTTTTCCCCAACTTTTTTTGTATACAACTGACCAGCAGCACCCTCTATACCCCTCATTCCTCTAAACCAGACTTCTGCTCTGAAACAGCTACCAGCTCCATTAAAAATCCTTAGTTATTGCTAATATCTAGGCTGTCATTTCCTTAAGGAAATATTATTTCTGAGCTCAAACACAGCCAGTGTTAGCACTAAGTCCTTCAGGCATGACTTTCTCCCTGGAGGTTCATCAATGAGAAACTTACTCACAGCAGGTAGTTCATTTTCCATTAAATAATCTCTACATGAAGTGGCATCCTTTACTTCCACGTTTTTTTGATACCTTGAGAGACTGACTTAGCAGATTTAGCTATCTGTCAGCCAGGCTATCTGCCTGCAAAAATATATTATAGAAGTGTCATAGTTTAAAAAACCCCAGAAAAACAAATAAACAAAATAAAAACGCACCAAAGAACCTCCACAAGAAAAAACTGAAGAGAATCACTGCTCAGATAAATTAATTTCCAGATCATTCCCTACTGATATGAGCTCTGAGGCAGGACAGTGCTGTAACAACATAAGTTTTGATGACTTTGAGCCACCCTGGGATTCCATCTTGCTAAATTTAATTAAGTGGATCAGTGACATATACCACAAAAATTAATTTCTTTTCCAGTGAAATCACGTATGAAATGAGAGATTTAGTATTGTGACTATGTGACAAAGTTCCTAAATAAGTAGGAAAAGGAAGGAACTCAATATCATAATTGCTGAAGTAGTAAAAAAAAAAAAAAATTTGTTGGTGCAGAACTTGACAGTTAGCTCTGTACAGACCAGTTAATCAGACCTAGTCTGGCTATCTTTGCAGAATGCAGTTTTGTGACCTCCGGTGAAAATATGAGACCAAGTCACTTTTGTAGGGACCTGAGAGACTGAGGGCGTAACTCAGAACTCCAAGACTGTAAGCAGATAATTCCTGCCGTATATTTAATAGTTATCACTCAACAGAGATCCCTAACTCATTGCTCTGAAGTCTATGATCTTAAAAAATTCTTGTTGAGCATGAAGCTGGTGAGTCTCCATATCAGTTTAATTGCTGGATATTAACATTTCTCTATTAGTAACGGTGCCAACAACAGTTTGCAATGATTAATAGGTCTAACAGAAAAGAGATCCACTTTCAGAGACCCACAAGGTGACAGGTGCTAATAACTGTATTCAAGGGATCCTATTTCATGCTTCTTGTTATAAGCAATATCATTAATTCCATTCTGTGCCACCTGCTCTTTCCCTTCCTTATGGGGTCAAATTTCAAAATAGATAGGATATCTACTTGTACTGCACACCAGTATTTCCAAGACTTTAATCTGCCTACAGTGTGAAAATTCTGGCTTGCAAAACCAAACACACACAGACTTTCCTTACTGATGATTTAGCTCCCTGTCCCAGAGCTAGCAAGTGGGGAAAAAGGAATAAAATATAAATACTGAAAGTCCAGGTGCTGAAACGTGTTTATATTATTGACTTTGCCTAATTAGTTCAATTTAAAAAGTGTCTATGTATGAGAGAGAATAAGGGAATACCAAAGCAGTGTTTCATTATTTTTTTTAAAATTTACTCTCAGATTAAGTCTTTGGAACTGGACTAAGAATCTGATTATATTTAGTAGTACACTGGAAATTAAACCTCAAGGGAATTGCATGTAAAATACACTTATATCTAGGTGTTAATAGGCCTCAATAACCTTCAAAGAGGATAGTCATAATTTTCTTATTTAAATATTGTAAATAGTATTGAGAGATGAGAATGCATTACAGATTGCATAAAGCATAACGGTGGAATCCAAATACTATGTATAATTTTTAAACAAGCTGTAACACAGCTTTCTTTAGCAGAAATCTGTGTTACACTGTTCAATAACAGATTTCAAAATAACATTTACATTTTATCTTAGAATGTAACTAGGCATATTCTTTAAAACTCAGCAAAATATAGTGCCTATTTTACTTTACTTTCCTTCTTGTTGTTAACAACCTCCATATGTTTATGCATGATCACATATTCAATGGCAGATATTCCAAGTGTTTTGCAGGCCACAGAGTACTGGAATTGATGAATTATGTTATTGTATTTTGGGACATGGCTCTCCCACAGGGAAAATAAAATATCTGAGAATCTTCCTGGCTTCTTCCCAGACTTCTGAGGGAAGTGGGAGAAGAATCACATCTGGACAGTCCCACTGGGCATGTAGAGCTCTAAATTAGAAATGCAGAAGATGAGGCAACCTCAGGACTCAGAACAGCTTCATACCCACAGTCTTTGTGCATCTTGCTCCTGCTGGAGGCCTACAGGGATCCAGAAGACAGGCAGATAGCTATAGTGCTGCTTACCCTAAGTTCCCAGTTCAAGATGTTTAGGGTTCTCTCAGCACAAATTCAAGTCTCACAGCTGGAACTCCATCAGCAATAAACAAAATTAACACCTTGAGGAGATTCCACATGCCCTCTTCATAAGAGCTTCCAGTTCTGAGCACTTCCCTGAGAGCTATGACCTCATTCCTGTGCTTAATAAATAGGTGGCGCATCAGCGGAGCCAGCTGTCCTGCGGTAAGGTCTAGGAACAACGGACTCGGTCTTGGAGCGTGTGCATCTCTACTGTCAAGGCAGGCTGGAGAAGTTTTCAGTGATGCCAACTTGGCTCATTAGCCATTTGGGCCACTGCTTGGGTCTCTTTAATTGAGCATCATGCCTTCTGTTGAATTACAGGGAGCCATTACAATCTGCATGTGTTTCTTACTGGATTTCTGTAATATATATAAAACTTTTACCTTGCAACTGGGTTTGATTACATCAGGCTGCTCTACTTTTTAAGCTTCAGGGTTGATACAGAGCTCATGAATTAATTCATGCTATACTAATTATTTCCATACCATTGATTCCCCATTAACTTTAATTAACTTACAAGGTTGATGGCCTTTCTGTGCACACATACAAACACAAAAGTGTATTACGTACACAAATGCACATCACTCCTTCTGAAATATATTTGTCCAGCTTCAAATTTCATACTTTTTTTTTTAAATTACTTGACCTCTACTAATATGCGTATCTTTTAAATACCCAAGAAATGAAACCAGACTATTCAGTCTCTAACTAAACCTTACATAAAATTTCCTACATGTTTGCAATTTTCATTTGTTCCTTCCAGCGCCTCTCTCTTCCCCCTGCCAAGGAAGTTTAGGTAAACATATTTGAAATATTTAATCTACTATAAAAATGGTTTATTTTTCATTGCAAGTAATCAAGTTTGATCTTGTCACTTTAACTGCATGCTCCAAGGATGATGACTAACTTTCTGACACTGTATATGAAGCTATCAAAATGTAGTATTCAAAAAGCTTTTGTTTTGTAAGTGCTTTTTACCCTTTATGTACAGAGGCCCAGAGATAGCTTCATGCCCAGCAACCTTCCAAAGTCCATTTCAAGCACAGATTTGGAGGTGAACATTTTAAAAAGTTTTTTTGTTCCTCTTCAAGAGTTCATACGCCACTGTTGTATCATTTTTACTCAAGAGTGTTTTTAACTTACCACTACTTTACAAGACTTTAGGGCACTACTTCAAGACTGAATCCCTGAAATAAAAATTTGGCCACACTTTTTAAAAAAAGATTTGTGAGTTAGGATTTTTTTGAATGGCAATTTTGACTTAAGTAACTTCTTGGATGTTTCTTTCATCTTTGTTTGAATGTGTCCTCGTGATCCATTTATCAATTTTTATCCGAGCACTCTCATAAGAGCACCTTGACCTTTTTGCTGAACATGTAGAGAAGAAAAGTCACCACATTATGATTCCCATTTCTTCCTTTCCTTTCAGTCAATACGATTCAGCATTTGTCTGAGAGGCTCAGATATACTAGTATTTAAGAAAGGTATGTGGGCTAGGCCTGTCCATTTCAAATTCTCACTCTTCTTACTCTTTTCAATCATTGCCTAAAATACTTATAGGACAAGAGGATTTTAAAAGCACTATAAAGGACTCCCTTTTCATAATTTCCAACAAATATTTTTTTCAACACAAAGATTTTTCTTTTTATTTCATTGCTTTTCAATCTCCTGTCCTTGAATTTAACTAGCAAAGATGGCAGATCTCCTTTCCACTAAGTGCCATAATCTCAACTACACATAGAAAAATGTCAAATTTGACATTGTATTGTTTGAGAAGTAACATTTGAGTTATTCACACCTCTGAGCAACTTGGTCCTCTGTAGGAATAGAGGCAACTTACAGAAAGACAAAATCTCTAACAATGTAAACCAACATCTCCACTTCTGTTCCTCACAGATCTCCATGACCATAATGGCACTAAACATAAGTAGGCCCATAAATACCCTTTTACCCTTTAGCTGTAAAGCACCACAGGCATTGTACTGAGAGGTCAGTACAGCCTCTGCATTTATCTGGTTAGGCCTTTTTTGATTTTGGCAGGTGTTAGCTGTGGCACCGCTTGCGGATGGCCACATGCCTGCTGCCTTGCTAGGCTGGCTTCAGCCTGGGAGTGCCGAGGGCTGGGGGCTGGCCCCCCTGTCTAGTCACAGCAGGACAAACTGCCCCCTCTGGGGTAAGGGGGCTGGGGGGGGGCGCGTCTGCATTTAATTTTCAGTGTTTCATTTGGAAGAAGTAACAAGCCTATGGCCTACAATAAGGAAACATATAAACATAGCCAATTAAACATTAATTGGTTTAAAAATACATTCCTAGCTCTACCCTAGTTTGCGTACCTTTCTGCTCTGGACAATATTTTGAATGTAACCATCTAGCACACTGTGGCTATGACAGCCGTTCATGTGTACTGATATTCTAGAGATAAAAGCACCTGCTCAGAACTATTACAAGTTGTCAGGCTCACCTGAGAAAAGACATCACTGAGAACTACCCATGTTGTACTCAAACAGAGTTAGCAATGAATACTTATCTTTTACTAGCAAATAATCTAACAATACTGAATATTCCCAGTCACACATTGATTCCTGGAAAAGGAAACAGAGAAAAACCTGAACAGAGGCAGAGGACCTGACTGGCTAGAACAAACACAACTTAAAAATGAAATATTACAAATTTATTACTTACCCCTTAGGCCCCAGAATTAAGGGACATCAAACAGAAAACTTACTTTCAGGTTGTAACAGTGTGAATTTATTTCCCTCATGACTTTGAAGAAAAGCTAACAATTTTACCAAAGTATTAACAATGCAGAAATGTCTGGTTTTCTCCAAAGAACCTATGCCATGCTCCTGAAAATGAATTTGATACTCATCCATCATTGTTTTGGTTGCAATGCATGGGTAGTGTAGTGCCTACCTGTTTTCTGTACAGATAGGAGATTTTTGATAGTACTCTTTTTATCCCCAAAATAAGCGATGCCACAGTTCCATTTTTTTGTGATTGGAAACAGTTGTAGTAGAATAAACTCTGTTATTATTACCTGTGTCTTTTTAAAGGAAAGAAAAAACACTGTCACACAACTGGTAATAGAGAATCAATAAATGCAACAAAAGTTAACAGGAAATCCATTTTCTGTTCTATATTCAAGTTTCTTTTTGGTCTGTCAGGGAAGACAGATATCACAGATCGAATAAAGTGAGAAAGACAGAAATGGTTGGCAAGACTAATAATATTATGAAATAGAGTAATATATTATTAAGTAATCCACATTTAGTGGAATATTGGCCATATTTTAATCTCGAGTCACCTAAAATGGGATTTTGGGCTATCACAAGCAGAACAGTCTAAAGTCAGGGAATTTTAACTGAAGAAGTGAATGACCAAAGGCAATTGTTAACCACCTCTCTGCAATGTTCTTCTGAACAGGAAAAACAGGTGTAAGGCACACACATTTTGCATACAACCTGATGTTTACTGAGATAATTGGCTGATTTTGAAATTTTACTGCCACATCCTTAATTGATTCAATACTGCTTTGACAAACTACTTGGTCTTTTAGTGATGGTAACTCTGTCTTCCTGAGCATATATAGGCAGAAGATACATCATCTACTCCAAAGACCCAAACCAGTATTTTCTGGTATTTTGATTGCTTTGACCTCACAACTTGTGTCTGTGTGTGTGTGTATGTAATACATGTATATTACATTATGTGCCAGTGCCAGTGCAATATAATGCAAAAAGATAACTTTGAATAGACTATAGAATTGCAGTAAGTGTATATGGAAAAGCTAGAAAAGACAAAGTTTTAAAGATTTCACTAACCACATAACAAAAGGGAGATTTTTCAATAGTATCTGTGGATTTTTCCTGGTTTGTGCAATGGACTCTTTTGCACTCTCTGTATTTTTAACATATTTTAGTTTTATTTCCATTGTCTCAGGTTTCAAGGGGTTGTATCTGAGATACCTCTTCTTTGCATCATTTAGAGGGAACAAGTAAGAGAGTGTCTTACCATATAAGTCTGTCTACAATGGTCAAGAGAATAAATCCCAATGACAGCAGGGACATAAGGGCAGTAGGTGCAGGGGTACCAATCTCACCTATTTGAACCAGAGGTTTCTTCCACTAGAGTCAGACACTTCCCCTCCCACAACCCTGAGAGGGGTAGGTATGTCTATTTTGCATAGAGAGTTGTTCCCCCCACCACCAAAGAGTGTGTCTCCAGCCTCCAGCAGCTTTCAGTTTCTTTTGGAACTGTGTTTGGGCAGGGACCTCGTGTGCCTCTGATTGGAAAAAGTTTCTCTGTGTGATGAGTAAGTTTTTTATATGATTTTTGTTTTCCACCATTGTTTTCATGTGCCTCAGGGTTGGCTGAACTGTCTCACAGCCTGTAGAGCAGGCTCATTTCATAGGCTCAGCTCCTTGTGTCCCATGTTCCATCTTTAAAAGACTGAGGTTTAACTCTTCTATTCAGGCTAAACATATATATACATATATATATATATATATATATATATATGTATATGACATATGCAATACAATTTACTGAATTTCACATCTCTCTTGACCATGTAGGAAAATACATCATATTCCACAATTCAACAAAATGACTTCTTCTATGCTGCTATGTTTTTCTTCACTTACAATCATCAATCAGTGCTCAGTTTTAAGGAATACATTGGAACCGATTTTCTCTAATGTTCGCTTGGGCAGGAGAAGGATTTTTCACCATTTTAAGTGTGACTCAGTGTTTGGTAAAGATTTTTATAGCTAAGGTTTCTGGCAGTATTAATTAGAGACAATTATAATGTGATAGACAGGTTTTGCCAGTTTAAAATTCTTAACAGAACTCCCTCTGTCTCTTAAAAACCAAATGGAGATTTTGATTGCATTTGCTTGCCTGAATTGTGAAACTCCTTGAATACAATAGGATATATGAAAATTAAATAATCAGAACTTTACTTCAGCAAATAACCAGATGCCTATGTGTGTGTATATAACACTAGGAATGAAACAATATTAAACATAATAAATACTTGAGGCTGTTCTCCATGTCATTGTTGCTAACAATGATTTTCAATCACAGCTTAAAATTTTCTGGTCAGACTTTCAGATTTTCTATTATCGATACTTAAATAATTTTTCAGTTATTGCAGTTGGTAATTTCATGTTTCTATTTGATTTGAGTTGGTGCTAAGCTATTAATTGGAAAAATAAGTATATTTTTAATGAAGTATTTTCTGTCATTATCTGCTCCAGTGGCTTCCTAGATCTAAACAAAGACACTTAATTAGGGTTTCATTTTCTCTCTGGTCCAACAAATATTTTAATCAAATACAAGGAATAAAAGCCAGCAAGAAAAGCTCAAAAATCAGCCAGCATACATCCTTAAAGTACCTCATTACTTTAGTTACTTTCTCCACACATATCTTCTTCATGAAAACCTAGTGTTGCAGGGTTTTTTGAAACAGATGTCAAGAACTACTTTTTGTGTAAAATTGTTTTCTGGCCAACTCTACTACTAAATTACAGCTTTCAAAATTCACTTTCTTAAGATGCAGTAATCTTCAGCACTGTCTTATCCCAATATCAGCAAGAAGAAATGTGAGTTAGTTATCCAGTGAACCTTAACATGCTTTTCCAGAAAATGCATTTTTTTCATAGGCAAAGACACGTCCTTTAATCATGTGTGGCATCTACCAGGGCCACACGGTGACTGACGTGCAGAGTGCTATGTATGCTTTCTTCATATTCTAAATGAAATGGCTACAACAAAACTCTTGTTAGACAGCATATATAGACATAACATGAATTATTCTAAACCAGCTGTCTGTGCAAAATCAGTGGAACTCAGAGGACCAAAAATACGTTCATCTACTCTCCTTAGTTAAGCATATTATTATTATTATTATTATTATTATTATTATTATTATTATTAATGTCATCTATTGTTAATTATTACATCATTTTAAACATCCTCATCTGCTAATTTGACCTTGAATCTTGTGTATGCTGACCTTTTTTGCAGTTTTTGGGGTTTCCAATTTGTCGTACTGAGTGCAGACATTGACTATTCCTACTTCACCATGTACAATGTAGAACATTTCATATTCCATGAATGCCATCGCCAAAAGCCTCAGTATGCACAGACCAAAGCTGGACTAATTAGCCCCGTGCTTCTTCTATACTTTTCAATCTCCCAGGGCAGATCTAGTTCTCTACTTCTCATGATAACTAAAGATGCAGGGCATAGGTAAGCTTTTGTATGACAGTTCTTTGTTAATGAAAGTCACTTATTTCATCCACTGTATTATTGCTTTTAAACATGTGAACCATTAACTCAGCTATAGAAACTGATATCAGTACTGATTTTTCATGATCTCAAACCAAAAATGTACTGTTTTCCAGGGTTTCTTCTTTGTGGCATTAGGAAACATGGGAATTTGCTCTTTGAGATCTTAAATAGCAGGACTGACCAAAATATTTGATCTATTTCTATTTCTGTCCTCGGTTTATATTTCTGAGACTTTTTTTTTTAAACTCCTTTCTTCAGTGACACTCGTCAAGTGAATGTATTCAGGAATATTAGATCCTTGGTTTCACCTTTTTAGAAGCTTAATCAGACACTGAATTCTTTGTGTGAGTACCTTCAAAAGTGCAGCCTGTACTACTGGTCCACTTGTAGCTATATGCTTGGTGCACATAATCATGGAAATCACAACTGCAAGCCAAAGTCACTTCCGTGTAGAAAGAGAGAGATGATGTTTCCCTGGTAGCAGAGAATTTTCTTGAGAACATTTGCTAGAACTCATACACAGTATTATCTCTTCTACCCTCATAACCAGCTCATCATCCCAGCCCAGTAATGCCCATGATGTCCTTCATTCAGATCACTCACTGAAACATCTCCTGGGAACAAAACAGCACAGTGGAGAACCAAGGTAGGAACAGGTGCATTTTGGTTGAGGTGCTGGAGGCAGTATAGATGTAGTGACAATCACTGCCTGAGTGAAATTTGCAGGAATGCCCCAAAGAGCACAATAATAATTCTGCCCCTTTAGAGCCTAGGACCTGCTTAATCACTGGTGCTTCTCCCACTCCTTAGACTGCCTTTTTTTATTGTACTTTCATGCCACATTTCACTATAAATCCTAGATACAAACCCTCTGCTGAGTTTTGCAGTACAGTTCCATATCTCGGGTTTGATGTGAATTGCAGAGACTTTCTACTCAGATCCATGCCCTAGATTTGTGCCTAGTCTTGCTTTTAATTTTTGAAAGCTGAATCTCCTCTGTCCTTTTTAGAAAAATACATCTCAGTGGGAAGGCCACATACAGAAACCTCCTCTTACTCTCTATCATACACAGCAGGTGAACACACTGTAACTGGACATTAGGCATTCACCACAGGTATACCTATATTCAGAATTCTACAGGACTCACTGATTCTGTGCACTCTGTAATCCCAGTGTAGATTTTACTTCACATTTATCCTTCTCTCAAACATCTGCATGAACTATTCCAGCCCCACATTCCCCATGAACTCGAACAAAGAAGGGTGAAATGCACTTCTGCAGCTGAACTCCTTGTTGCCGATCTGCAGTCAAGGACAGAAAACACTGACTGAAAAAGCCCATGCAGACCTGAGGGGCAGACTGCACCCATAATGGAGCATTATCTTGCATTTGTGGTTTTGCTCCAGAGGCTTTCTATGTTTTCCCTGAAGCAAGACTATTAATTTACTGTCTGTATTACTTCAAAGGCTAAGAATACATCAGACTCTTCTGATTGGGCTGCAATCTGAAATTCAGTATGAAAGAGCCACAGCTGATAATTTTTGCCCTTCACAGAGATAATTTCACTCTTCCTTCATCTCTCTGCAGACAAGTCTCTTTAAATAATACAAAGCCACTGCTTGCAAACACACTCCCTTCCCCAAATATAAGGGGCTTTCATCATCT
Source organism: Picathartes gymnocephalus (assembly GCA_013390045.1). Taxonomy (NCBI): domain Eukaryota; kingdom Metazoa; phylum Chordata; class Aves; order Passeriformes; family Picathartidae; genus Picathartes; species Picathartes gymnocephalus. Next base: position 53,568 of record WEKY01056896.1, on the reverse strand, counting down.
TCCTTCACTATTTCATCAGCTTGCCCCAATATTTAGAGCAGTGCCCCTCAAGACAACATGCAGCTGTGTATGAAAAGTACCACTTTGAGTTCCAGAAGCAGCACTGAAGTGACACGGATGTCATCCCCACTGGGCCTCGCTTCCTTGCCTCAGTGAGTCAAGAATTCATCAAGAAATTCTGTAAATTTGTCATGGTATTTGCTACTCTTAAGTAGTCTTCTGAGGTATGTCTGGCAGGACTACAAAGAGCAGTGAGATCTGAAGCCTGATTCATGAATTATTGGGTGTTAAGTTGAAAGAATTCCATACTTCTAAAACTAGGTTGACTTCTTAACAAAACCTGTCATAAATGTGCCCCAACAGCAGCAGTTATGTCCTCTGAGAGAAAAATAAACAACAACAAAACCCCAACATAGTTTTGGATGCATTTATTGGTGCCTCTTTTCTCTTGCAATGTGTTTTTCCTACTATTTTCCATGCAGATCACTAGGATGTCTAGGATGTTGCTTTAGGCAAGACAGATCATTCTTCCCAGAGTTAGCTCCCCTCAGTGACTTCAGACCTTCCATGAATTTTATTCACCACTTTAAGCAAAAGAGCTGTACTGGTTTCTATTAAAAATACTAAGATTCTCCTGCTAGCATCTAAGCTCAGGAATTGAGGCCTGATGTATGGGAAGGAGCCAACGCTTTTATCTCACTATGGTTGCATCCCATGCAGTTCCACCCATCCCTATTCTTCTCTGAGTCCTGAGGATACTGTCTTGGTCTCAGTATTTTATGCTCCAAGGCTCGGTTGGCTTCTTGTAGGAGACAGAGTCTGCTAAGAGAACATTTCAGGGAAGTGAAATACAGCACTGAGAATGCTTCAGATATCTGGCTTTTGGAATGCTATAAAGACTTCCATGTCCTGACCATATGAAAAAATTTTCTGTAAGGCTGTGAGAATTTGAGAGAAAAGAGATAAAACAGGCAGAGGACCTCTTTCTTAAGCATTTTCTTTTGCATGTCTGCAATATTGAGCTCATTGAAGGCTGATTTCTCTGGAAAAATTCAGAATCTGTAGTAATGTAGTAATCAAATATTAATAATAATTGAAAAATTGAGAGAAATAGAGCACAGAGGATGTAGGCACAGGTTTCCCAGTAAAAGAAACCTGGTGACTGCCTTTTTTCACTGATATCCCTCCTATGATATTATTAGAAAGAATTCGTTTTTTCCATTTACACAACTGACCGTCACAAGGAACTGCTGTACTAATAAATCTCTGCCTCTCAAAGAAGATAAGATATATCTGTCATACAGATAATACCTGAAGCCAGTTAAAGCAACAGGAGGTTAAAAATGGAAATTAAGCCAAAGGAAAGCTAAAATCTCAAGAACAGCAAATCAGCATTGGAAGACTCATCGTATGTCTGCGTAAAAATTGATAAAATGGAAAAGAGGTTGCGGATTTGGGTTTTTCCTGTCAGATTTACTGCAAACAAGGTTTCAAAAAATTTATCGCTAGGGGCAACAATAGCAAATGATGTTTTGTTTTGTTTTGTTGTTAAAGCTGCTGTATTGCAGTCAGTGCAATGAACATTATTTTAAGTTTCCTTTCAGTGCACAATGTTTTTAACATTGTGATATATGATTACAAGAGCAGGGATTGCATATCTCTTTGTATGTATATGAAAGCAGGTGAATCTGTTGTCAGGGTATGGTAGGTGCATATAACCTCTCTAAAAACCTAGGCTGAGTAACAATAATACCATGGTCTCAACAGTAAAACAGAGGTACCAAATTAGCTTCTATGCTTGTCAATGTTGTGTAACAGAAACAGACAGTTATCTAGTTCATCATAATGTAATTCTCATCTTTCTCTGCCAAAATACCCTGGCTCTTAAGTTTCCAGTTCCTGAGTTTCTGTTTACTGTTTACAGCACAAACCCTCAAGTGTTCCCATCTCAAGTTCCCCTGATTTGAACTTCCATACTGCAACTGTACTAACACCTAGAGTCCCTTTCCTCCCAAGATTCACAGTCACAGAAGGGACCTTGTCAGAGCCCTCTGCAGTTCATCTTGTCATTCAAGCAAGGTCACCCAGCAGGTTGTTCAGGACCATGTCCATGCAGCTTTTGAATATCACCAAATTTGGAAATTCCACAATATCTCTGGGCAACCTCTGCCAGTGCTTGGTCACCTTCACAGTGAAAAAGTGTTTCCTGGTGTTCAGAGGGAACCTACTGTGTTTCAGTTAGTGCCCATTGTCTCTGGTCCTGCCACTGGGCATCACTGAAGAGAGCCTGGTTCCACCTTCTTTGCACCCTTCCTTCAGGTATTTAGATACATTGATGAAATCCTCTCTGAGCCTTCTTTTCCCAAGCCTGAGCAATCCCAGGTTTCTCAGCCTTTCCTTATATAAGCAATACTCCTGTCATTTAATCATCTTCATCACTAGACTCTCTCCAGTACCTCAGTCACTCTCTCATGCTGGGGAGTCCAGGACTGAACCCAAGACTTCCGGTGTGGCCTCAGCAGTGCTGAGGAGAGGGAAGGACCAGTGTCCCCAACCTGCTGGCAACATACCCCTTCCTAATACAGCCTAGGATAGTGCCGGTTGCCTTTACCCCACGGGCACATTTCTGGCTTATATTCAACTTGCTGTCCAGCAGACCCTCAGGTCCTTTCTTCACAGCTATTTTCTGTCTGGTCAGCCCCCAGCATGTACTTGTGCACACCCTTCTGACCACAGGGCTGCATCCTCTTCCTCACCACAGTCCCCACATTTGTCCCATTATCTTGTCTCACCTCTCTGCTTCTGCTCCTACTTAGACCTCCCTCCTCCCCTTCACTTTCAGCCCCTACCCTCAGCCCACATGTCTACTGCCTGCAGTTGCTCTGCAAATCTCTTTCTATTTTTAAATAGCTGACAATTCTTCCTTCCACCCCCACCCCTGGACTTGGATTACTCTCCAGAATCCGTTTGTCATTGATTCCACCTCCATTCCTGACTTTCCCCACAGGAAAAACAAGCTGGATCCAGGCTGCAGCTATCAGAAATCTGCATGGATGTATTCAGACGAAAGAAAAAGAGCAGCTGTCTGCGGAAAAAAAGGATGATGTATTATACAAGCAGGCTTTTTTTTTGCGAACTTATAATTATTGTCATCAAGGCAGAATCTGTACAAAACTGACTGGAACTCTTTCAATTAGGAATGAATGCCAACACAAAGTTTGAAACTCTCAGAGATTTAATATGATTTTATTGCTTTTGTCTTCTATCTGTTCCTACAAATAATTATTAATGCACTTGGACAAAAGTGGGAAACACTGTGGTATTTTTAACCAGCTTTTCTTTTAGTCTGAAGCAAATCCTGACAGTCTCTTAAGCAGGCCTAGCAGATGTACTGTGCTACCTGCCTCTTTGCGAAATGAGCAAACCTCTCATCCCTGCAATTCACTTCTTCTCCAGCAGTCTACCCAAGAATATTGCTTTTAACAATGAAAGCAAAGCATTCATGAAGGCAAGTCAAACTCTCCTAAAGTTTAGGATTCTTCAGTTTCATTACACACTCCAAAAAATACAGATACTTTTCATTCAGCTGGTATGTTACTTCCATTTCAGTTTAAAAACAGGACGATTTTCCAGACAAAAATAATCTCTCTTAAGCCAGTTGGCTTAAGAATTTTAAAATACAGAATTCAGAAAAGGTATGTTGCATATGGTTGTGATTAGAAAAGAGCTTTTTCATCAAATTCTTCTAAAACATGCAATGGTGGGCACAAAACTGTCAAGAATAACACAGCCAAGGAAATTCCCCAGAAAACCAGCAAATTTCACAGAGCAGTGCTGTCAGATCACAAGACTGTGAGTGAATTACATTATATAATGAAAGGGCTGTTTGAGTCTTTTGCTTCTTGTGTTTTTCTTCTCTTGTGCAGGCCTAGGGAATGCAGAAGGCTGTATGGAAAGCAGAGGAGAGAACAGGCAGGAAGAGATATGATGACTTAGCAAATGTCTGCAGATGGAGATCACAGCAAACCTTCAGATCAGAGTGAGAAAGAGGCAGTGACAGGGAAAAGGCTGAGGCACAAGATACACTTGGAGTTGACAAATATATATGACTTAGGCATATGTGGTGACTGAATACAAGCAAGTAAATAAAATCAACAACAGATGATATACAGATGAAGAAGAGGTAAGAGAACTTGGGAAGACTAGATATAATAGAGAAAATAATACAGAGGTTGGGGTCTGGCTGCAGAGGCACAAATAAGTCCAGAAGCAAACAGAAATTAATATATGTAACTTTCCTCGTGTAGTCACAGGAAAAAATTACTAGCTTGTATAGGAGACTAAAGCGGCTTCTCTAGATGGAAATACGTTGAGCGTTTTTGCAATATTTTACGTCATTTATGCTTTTCTTTATTTTTAGATTGTTATTGAAAATATTTACAAGGTGTTTCTTTGTCTTCCATATTTTCATGTCTTCTTCCTTTATGCAAACTCCACTGAAATGAGATCTTTCAACAATTAAAATATTATTGCCTATTTGATATGAAGAAAATAGTTATGGATGCAAACTGGTTACAGTATTTGATTGATCTTAAATCAATAGGTAAATGAGATTATTCTTAAAATCTTTTGATTTCTAGATGCTCCCCATGTCCCTCACATCTATTTAACTTCATATCATGGATGCAGACTGAGCTTTCTTCTATGAATGCCTGTCATCAATCTGGATGATGCTCTCTTCTTTTCCTACACTCTATTTTTGAAATGGAAAGCATAATGACTGGGAAGAAGTAAACAATTCCAGTAAGTGTAGCCTCCTAAAATCTCATATCAGAAAATCAGTGTCAGTACTATCCACAAACATGTATAACCATCACAATGACTGTACACATGACTATTTTAAAATTTGAAGTTTTGTGTGTGTTTGGTGGTGTGAAAAGGAGCACTGACAGTGTTGGACAGCTTCCATTTCTCAACAGAAGGGTTGCATGGCAGGAGATGGAGCACAGGAGCCCTAACAATGACTGACCCATCCTTGCATGCTGGTTACCTGCTGTACCCATCTTGCAAACAAAATCACCTTCAAACTGAGGCTATAAGGACACAGGTATTTCATTTGCACCAGTATTGGACCATGTGGGTCTTTTAATGGACGTTCCCAGAGCTGCAGGCCTGCTGTGGTGATCCAAGCCCCACACTGTAACACAGCTGTCCAGAATCTCTCAGGAGTAATAGCAGCAGAAGTCTGGAGTATACAGCACCCCTCATGTATTTCTTTCGCCACCACATTAGTGGGCTTTGCTAGTGGGACAGTGGTTGAGAATATACCTGTATACTTGATACTTGGGGGGTTCCTATAACTGGATGCAGATTTCCATACATTTCCAAACATTAGGTTTACAGTCTCAGTATAATTCTTTGGGAAAGAAGAGACAACTCTTCAGCTCCTTGAACATTTCTGTCCTCTGCCCTCTTGCCTTGTGGAGGGACATACTGACTCCTTGGAGGGAGAAGTGCTGTGCTTTGTACAGGAATCATCCCAGGGGCAACTGATTAGAGATCACGACACCTTGTGGGTGGCATACAGCCCAGAAGCTGAACTGCAGGTCTTCATCTAAACACACACACAGCCTCTAAAATCTTTGAAAAGTAATCTGCTTCTTCCTCCTCAGAGAAAGGTTTAAGGGAAAGGTAATAAATTACAAAAAGATATAACAAATGGGGACAACATAATCTTTTTTAAGCTGGTGCTTTTCTCAGCACATCTGTTTTGATACTCAGGTTTGGGAGCAACACTCAGCACATCTCTTTGCTGCCCACTGCATTTTTTCACAATTATGGCGTTCTGCTGAAGAACTGATGATGTATGTTTCATTTTTCCCATTACTTCACTTCTATGAGGACAAATTTGAAATATTCATTTGAACATTAGGAGGTTAACAAAAGAGTGAATTTGCTATTTATCAATAAGCAGAATTGAGGGAAGCAGTCCCATAGCTTTTCATTCATCTTCTTCAACTCTGTCAGTTGTGATTCAAGATGTCATATCTAGCAACTGCAAAAAACACTTACTTTAGAGTTTAAACAGTGAGAGATTCAGAAATATGAAATAATGTGTCATAACATAGGGGATAAAAAAAGTGGATATATCTGGAAACCTAATGACAAAGCACTAAAGAAATATTTAAAACCAGGTCACGAAGCTTCACAATTGAGTGCCAAACTGGTTAGTTTCTGTTTCTTCTGTTTCTTCTGTTTCATGGTTTTCTGTTTCATAAGAGATTTTTCTAATGCCTGTTCAATGGTCTGTGTTACTGTGAAAGGTGCTGGAACAGTCCCACTGGTTTGCTCATCATCTAATTTATGCACCCTGTGTGGTATGTCCTACTATAAAAATTGTTTCTGTTTCAAGCCAAGAGGGTCTCTCTTTGCTTTTTAGTGGCTGCCTTGCTCCAGATCGAGTAGAGGCCTCCAGGGAGGAGGAAGCACGGCTTCCCTCAGAGCTACCCAGCACAAAAAACACAGGAAGGCTCCCAGCTTACTGGAAAGGGCAAGACCTTTACCACCACAGCGTTGTTGGGAGCCCGGAGAGAATGAAGAGGGGAAGAGGGGTAAAGTCTCTTCTCTGCAGCATAAGGCAGGCTCAGGCCAAGCTTAAGAGCTGACTGCAAAGAAGAGGCACCCCCAGAAATGCAGAAATGGTTGAGCATGGTGTGCCCAACCCAGTAAGCTACTGGAGAGGAGCTGGATGGCAAAATAGAGCAGGAAGGGCTTCCCCAACACACAGAGTGCCAGAGAAGGAGCTGGGTTCTGCACCAGGCAACCAAGCAGAGCAGTGTTTAATATTTTGTCCACTAATAAAATCTGACTTAAAAGTTCAGAGGAATTTGACTTTTAGGTAACACCTTTATGGGAGTGCTTCTGCCTCAAATTGATGCTCCATCATGGCTAATTTACTTTCTGCTCCTGGCGTGCATACTCATGAAACTGCATCTACATTATCAAGAGTACAATAATAGGAACATTTACTCATCAGCTGAACAAAGTCATAGGATTCAATGGATGTGAAAAGTGGGCATGTTGTAAATATAAATAAGGGCTGCAGAGGTTTGATGCACTGCTGGCAGTTTGTGCCTGGCCAGCTGTAGCCATAAAGGGAATATTTGTGTAGAAGTACTATATTCACAATATGAAATTAAATCTGAATGCATTTGTCCTAAAAAATTAAATAGACTCCTCTTATTTTCTTTGCCAGAAAATCATGAGGGACAATTCTGCCTCTGAGAAGCCAAGCTCCCTGAATGGCAGGAAGGGAAGGCAGGCTACATGAGTTCAGAGAGTGTAAGCTATTTTATCAATGGAGAGGATGGAGGGAAGGCAGCAGTGGTTGGCAGCAGGGAAACATGGTGCTGTGAAAAAAAAAGACAGATTTGATGCATGTGAACACTCACAGATAGGAAGAGGTTTGTATATATGCTCATTGTAAAGTGTCCCTCACTGAAGATACCCAAGAATTGTCTGGACACCATCCTGACACACACATCCATGTGCTCTGGGATGTCCCTGCTTGAGCAGCGAGGTTGGACACCACTGTGTCCCTTCCAGTCTGACCCATTCTGTGCTTCTGTGATTTGTGCCTGCTGGCATGTCAAAAGGTGTGTGAACAGTGGAGGGGTGGCAGTGACATAGTTACATCTGTGTGCTTGGAGGACAGCGTGCAGTTGCTCGTTGCCATAAGTGATACTTTCCATTAAGCTTTCCTTTGAGATAAGGATAACATAATTATGGAGTTCAGCACAAAGCACCCTCAAATGCTCCTAGAGAATTTTGGAAAGCAAATCACTGCACTAATTCATCAAAACTGAACCAATGTAATGAAAAATCACACCTTTGCAAGCATTTCCCCAGTAGAGTACAGCTAAATATGTATTTTGGTATGTCTTCTGACAGCACTACTGTCTCTGTCACAGAATTATTAGGGGGCAATGAATTTAGGAACAAGGAATTAAGGTGAAAAGCTGTGTATTACAGTACCTCCTCCTTTAAGAACAATAAATAAATTGTGATCTGACAGGACATTAGAAAATCATCTGCTGAATCTGCAGTAACCACTAATATTTATATTCCTACCTAAAGGGACTCAGGGCTTAAATTTTTTATGCTGCAATAATATTTCCTTTCCTTTAACTAATTATTTCTCTATAAGGTCAAGAACATCCTTTTTCTGTCTGTAGTGATGCTAAGAATGCCAAAAAGACAGCTGCATATTTCAGGTACCTTTATCATTTTCTTTATGAAGATAGAAAAGCACTGAAACATGTTAATTAAATATTTGGCATCAGACAACCTATTCGGGAAAACGGGGAACTTTTGACAGACAAAACTCAATTGCTCCACAGCGACAATGAAGTTTTTGTTCAGAAGTGCACAGTTTTTCTCATTTCTTTCTTTCTCCTGTTATTCAAAAATAGGGCTGCAGAGCCATAGAAGAATTTCATTTGAAAGCATCTCTGGAGGTATCTAGACCCACGCTACCTTTGAGCAGAACTAAATGAAAAGGTATGTGAGGTTGCTTGAAGCCTTGCTCAGGTGACTTTTGAAACATTCTAAGGATGGTGACTGCAAAACCATTCTGAATGACATGGCATTTGCAAAGATACAGAAATTCAGAAGAAAGATTCAGATTCAGAAATTCGGAAATACAGAAAAAGATTTCTTATTTACATGAAATGGAATAAATAATTGCACACTAATATCACCACCACCATCACCACCACCACTACCATTTCACTGTTTTTCTGACTACTATTATGATATATGAAAAAAATTTGCAGATTAAAACTGAAGCAATGTTTTTTTCCTCTTTTAAACAAAATTAGATGTATCCATGCCTTAGATTTTACCAAGTCTCCAGCTCTGTTTGGAAGAGAATTTTCCTCGTAGCCGCATAGGTCCCAGTGAGAGATGGACACTTTTTGAAGAGCCTCAGCTTTTCCAGATCTTTTAACCAAGTAGCCAGGTCTTTTTCTTGCTGATGGTCCTGATATGCCATCATTTGTCCTTGCATGTGCTCTTCATGTTCATTTTTTTCTGGACAAGGGGTATAGTTTTCAGTCGGTTCCTTCCATTCTAGCCTATAAATAGAACACTTGTCCAGTTCTCTGGGAAAATTTGATATTGTAACTTATTTTATTTCAATAACATATCTTACACTTTTCCTGTTTTTTCTGCACTGATTTTATAGGTATGATATTTGTCAACACCAAACACACAGATGAGTGGATATCATACACACATGATAGGCTCCTCTCCTGTTTTAGTAGAGATTCAAATACAACTCTTGAAGAGATCTTCCATTTTATAGATGATCAAGACAGTTTTTGCTCCTGTCATTAAATCCTTTGCAGCTAGAGCTCTCAAATAGCTGAAATTCTCCTTCCTGCATGAAAGAGTGGTGCCTGAAATGAGAAACACTCCTTCAGAGTCAGTCTGAGATCCCAATGGAAGATTTCTAGGTGTATGCTGACCTGGATGTGCCATGATTTGAGCCAGAAGGGTTTGTATGGTGTATGCCTATTTTCCCAACTTACAAAAAAAATCAAGCCTCAGCTGGGCATACTTTGTTGAGTTATAGATAAATAACCTCATTTACATTACAAACAGAATTACCACACAGTGTTATCTGTGACTTTTTTTCAGGTATCTAATTTTGAAAGTACTTAATGGCACAAAGATTGAACTGTAAATTGACATGAAATGTTACCAGATATAATTGGATACAAGATGGCTTCTGAGACTGGGAGCCTGCAGGTCATTAGGCTGTGAATTCCAGACACTCTTTGTGACATCCATCGTGTGCTAAATAACGTGTTCTACCTGGGCTGCATATGATCTGTTGAGAGGTGTTAAAAGGGCCTGTAAGCTGGCAGCTGCAGGCACCTGAGGTAACAGGGATAATGAGGTCAATAAAGCTGACAATGTTTTATACCTATAAAAATTAGGCTACTAATGAAAAAAGCTTTGTGAAAATGCATGTTGTTGAAGATAATGTTTTTTGCTGTGCTTAATCTGACTCCAAAACAGATTGCTAAATCATTGAAGATTGTGGGGGTTTGTGATCTGCTATTTATATGCCATGTAAAAACATATTTATTCACGAAGGTCACTATGTTCTCTTTTCTTGGACTTAAGAACAAATTATTCTGCTTATGGATGGTTGCTCTTCCTTTTGTAAAGGATTGTTACTGATGCATATTCTTTGTCTTTAGACAATTGATCTTCATGTGGTGTCTCTGTCTCATACATTTATCACTCCGTTCTCCGTTCTTGCGAGAGATGAGTTTCCTTCCTCAGACCTTGTCAGCTTTTAGCTTGAGAACATCCAGATTCTGCTAGTGCATCAGGTTAGAAAACTTTATTTTGACAGAACAATCAAGTTGTATAATTTTAGAAGAAGAAGGCATGAGTGCTGTCCCAACCACCTACGTTTTGGCAGAAACCCTGATGTCAAACAGGCACTCTGATTTGTGTCAAGATTGTTGTTTGCTTTATACCATATGGAGAAAATTCAAGTAATTTCACTTTGTAGTCATTTGATAGTTCCTGCATATTTTGCAATACTGATTCCGTGCTGAAACAAATGCCTAATTAAAATTTTGAGGGAGAAAATGTATGTAATTGAGTTCTATTATCTGTTGTTAATTTAGTCCCACTTTTTCTTTCCTCTTTTTGAATGCTATTTAAACTATTCTACGTTTAAAAATCAGGATATTCTTTTTTTTTGTTCTGTAAGTTAGTAGAAAGACTGTGAAAAACCATTGATCAGATCTGTTAAGATTACGTTTTCCATGACATATTTTACAAATATACATTGTAAAAATTAACATCAGTTTTCAACTAGATTATGAGAAACAAATCAAAAAGGACTGGCTGAAATAGCAGTCCAGTACTCTATTTCACAAAATTTTAATGACAATTTTCATTTTCAATTCATGCATTATTATAATACTTCTAATATCCTAATACTCTAAAAGGAAATAAAGATGCATAAGCTAGAAATACCATTAAGATAAAGTTCTTTTTTCTTTGAAAAAAAATTTCAATTCACAATGAAATCAAGCAGGCTCTGAATGATAAATATGAATCTTCAAGTAAACATTTAAAAACAATTTGGTTGGATGGTGCACAACTGAAAATGTATGAATGTGTTTCTATGTACAGAACTGAAGAACTCACAGGTCCAGTAATTAATATCAAGTTCTGGTGTTTGAATTTTCTTATTTTAATAATCTGTGAAAACCTTCCTTCTGTAATATAATAATTTCAGAGAATGGGTCTGCAGAATCAGGATAAATGGCCAGTTGTGAGACACATGAAGTTCAATTTTGTACAACCACCCTTTTGTACTTTTTTGCTGGGAGAGTCAGGCTCTGGTCTGACACAATAAATATGTGCTCAAAGAAACCAGTCTTTGAGCTCTTCTATTTTCCAGTGGCAGTACTGGTTCACAGGGACTGTTCTGGTTAACAGGATCACTGAAACAACATGCATGTCAGTCATAATTTATTCCCACCCCACCTTACCTGAAGAATTCATTGAGCAAAATGAGGTCAAAAGCAGATTATACAGAGCCAACAACCTCCTTATATACAGCACCTGGAGGTGTTTCTTCTATAGAGGAGTCAGTTGTTGATTCTTCAGAACAATTTCAATTTTTTATATGCTGCTGAGCATATAGGGTACAACTGGGGCAGAACGGAGCCAGGTTCATGGCTGGTTGTTAATATAACTATTTGAAAGGTTCATGCTTTGCATTACACAATGCATCTATAAAGCAGGCCTTGAGAAAATACATTCCATAAAAAGACTTTTACTAGTACAAGCTGAAGGATGGTAAAAATAACAAAACTGTTCCTCCAGTAAGCGAACAGCCAAATACAAACCATTCATTTCCTGGCTTTTGTATTTTCCAGTACCCCTTCTGCATCTCTCCTGCTTTCTTCTGTAGTATCCAATGTGGTGCTATATAGCATGTCAGCCCGCCTTCTCATGGCTCTCCATAAATGGAATCTTCCCAAATCAGATTTCTCAGCTCTTCCAACAGATGTCTAAATCATTGTAGACCTAATTGTCTTCCAACAGATGTCTAAATCAGTGTAGACCTTCCAACAGATGTCTAAATCATTGTAGACCTAATTGTCTTAAGTTTAGAGAGAGTTCTGCAGTTTAGATGACATAAATATTAGTGTTAGTATTATAAATGTCAAACAGCTGAATGACATCACACTACCTAGAAAGTGATGCAGTTATCTTCCCTCAGGCGAAGATTATTTTCATTCCCTTACCAGGAATCATAGAATATCCTTAGTTGGAAGGGATCCAAAATGATCATCAAAGTCCAGTTCCTGGCCCTGCACAGGACAGCCTCAATAATCACACCATGTCCCTGAGAGTGTAGTCCAAATGTTTCTTGAGCTCTGTCAGGCTTGGTGCTGTGACCACTTCCTTGGGGAGCCTGTTCCAGGACTCAGCCTCAGGGTGAAACACCTCTTCCTGATATCCAACCTAAACCTCCCCTGACACAACTCCAGGCCATTCCCTGCGGCTGTGTCATTGGGCACCTCCGAGATGAGATCAGTGCCTGCCCCTCCTCTCCTCTCATGAGGAACTTGTGACTGCAATGAGGTCTCCCCTCGGCCTGCTCTTCTCAGGGCTGAACAGACCAAATGCCCCCACCCAGTGCTCATATGGCTTTGCCTCAAAACCCTACACCATCTTCATAGCCCTCCTTTGGATGATCTCTAATAACTTAGTGTTTTTTTATGTTGTGGCACCCAAAACTGCACACAAGACTGGAGACTAGGCCGCTCCAGTGCAGAGCAGAGCAGGACAATCCCCTCCCTTGCCCGGCTGGCGATGCTGTGCCTGATGCCCCCCAGAACATAGCCCTGAGCAATTTGCATAACTATTAAGCTAGTCCTGTTTAGAGTAAACTTAGACTAGAAGACCTCTGGAGGTCCTTTACTACATGAATTTTTCTATAATTCCTACCATCCAACTTTAACATGGAAGACAGACACTGTCTGTGTATGTGATATTAACAGCATTATGCAAAACATCAGCGTGGAGGGGGAGGACTGTTAAAGGGCTTTGACAACTGCATAGGAATTGTACCAACTGTGCAGGCCTCTTTTTTAAGTGTGTTCAGATACAATTCAAAGTTAATTTTGCTAATTTTATTATGTTCCTGGTATAAACATAACTATATTAAAGCTTGTAGTTAGGAAACTGCAAGAGACTAATGCAAATCTTTGCAGCTGCGGCATTCAGATACATTTACTGGTTTATAATTACCGAAGTAAACAATATGCCTTTTGTCAAATATTTGCAGCAATGATGCAAAGCGCATAAGCAAAAGAAAGGAGCTGAAACTTTGAAGTCAGGCAACCCCTATGTACAGGACTTGTTTAATGCAAAGAAACATATTGCTTCTCTAAAACAGATGCTATGGGAGAAAAAAAAAAGAATAAAAATATTCTCAGATGAACAATAGGAGAGCACTAGAATTGTGTGTTTGAGACAAAAATTATCCTCACAAATACAGCAATATCCCCTTAATGTTGTGATCTTGTATAATTCATTGTAAATGTTGTTAGAACCCTTTTTTTTCCCTTTTATCTATACATAGGAAAAACTAAGACAGTTATTATTAGTGTCACTAATAATTAATAGGCTATCTTTTTGATACTTGAAGGCTAATTGTAGAGCACATATTCAGCAGAAACTCTTTACCTGGAGTTTACAGATGCTCTATGTAATTTTCCCTTAAAAGGGTGCTGGGAGAACAGCAAGGAGAAGTGTGGTTTCTTTCTATTTTTATGGGGGAGGAGGGGAGTTGGGAGTCTACAGCACAGTGTACATTAAGGAACTGCTGGAAAACACAGGGCTGTTTCTTATAGAGCCAGAAGCTTAACAGTATTGTCTACAACTGGAAATAAGAAATCCATCTGAGAAGGACTGGAAAGGTCAGTGAATGAAGACACCAGGAAGAGGGGTGGCAGGTTTGTAGAAATTTTTGTTTAAAAGCTATTTTGCTCTAATTGCCCTTGGACTAGCCTCGCATCTATAAGTACTGTAGGTATTCAGAGGAAGAAAATGGTGAATGTCAAAAGTCTGGCCAGTTCACATGCAGGTAAGAAATAGTATCAGTCCCTAACATAACTGTGTTCCTCTGGATATCTCTGGAGTGCTGTGTAGTGACTTACTAGCAGGGAAATCCCATTTGTACTGCGCTCCACCATATCCATGGGAATATTTCAACACGTTGCTTTTGTAACAAGCGAGAAAGCAACAAAATGCATGAGCAGGAACGCAGTATTTGTGTGACCTTGCCCACGTCCTCTGAAAAGAATATTCAACCCAGCCTGCAGGACAGAAGTTATCACCTCTTCTGATGTGGTAAACTTTGCCTTTGAATTTGCCTCCAATATACATGATAGTGAAATTAATTGTGTTTGAATTATTACTTGATAAATAATAAATTTCTCCGTGCAACTAAGTGGAAAGAACAAAGAATCAGATTGGATCAGAGTTCCATTAGAAAGACACATCATTAAACCTAAAGCTACTTTCCTCCCCTGTTCCTCAAAAGCAGGATAAACCTCCAAAGGACGTCAATAATATATGAGCTATTCAAAGACTTCATCCTCTGAGAAACCATTTGAGCATGAATTATACACCAACAGATCATTTTGGTGTCCCTCCTCTGGACTAGCTCCAACAGGTCAGTGTCCTTCCTGTGCTGGAGACCCCAAAGATGGATGCAGTATTCCAGGTGGGGTCTGACTGGACTGAGGAAAGGGATCTTTTGTGTGTAGATGTGCTGCAGCAGAAGAGTTACAAATGTAAATAGGAACCTTCAATTTTGTGTGAAGAGCACCCAGTGAGTCTTTGGCTTCATATGGTAGAGAAAAAATTTCCTAAAGAGAATGATGCTTTAAAGAGTGAAATACCCACACTTCTTATCTCAATTGGCTTACTGATACAGAAAAGAAGGATAATTGAGCAGAAATCAGCTGAAACTGCAAGCAAACTAAGTTGGGACAATTTCATTTTCTCCTGGGATTTTGTTTTCTTCTACAGCCTTGAGAGCAGCTATGTTTTTTACCTCTATATGTATCTTGCAGATGTAAATATGTGGTGGGCTAGTCTTAGTTAACAACCAAACTCTCATCCAGCTGCTCACTTATTCCAGCACTATGCTCCCAGTGGGACAGAGAGGGAAAATAAGAAAAAAATAAAAAAATCAGGAATGAGAAAACTCATGGGTGGTGATAAACACAGGGATATTTCTTTCCAATTACTAGCGCAGGCAAAACAGACTTGACTTGCCAAATATTAATTTATTAATTTATTTATTATTATTTAATTTTCCAGACTGGGGTGGTAAGAATCCAAACCCCAAACACTGAAACAACCTTTCCTCTCCTCTTTCTCAAGAAGATCTTAATTCCTTTAGACCCCTTCGTTCCTTTAGACTCATCTACCCCACCCAGAGTCACAGAGGGATGTGAAGGATGCAGAGCAGGATGTTATGTACAGTCAGTAAATAGCAGTAG
Source organism: Picathartes gymnocephalus (assembly GCA_013390045.1). Lineage (NCBI taxonomy): Eukaryota > Metazoa > Chordata > Aves > Passeriformes > Picathartidae > Picathartes > Picathartes gymnocephalus. The sequence continues at coordinate 37,951 of WEKY01056896.1, read as the reverse complement.
GTCTACCCTCTCCTTCCTCTTCACTCTTTTCCCCTGCTCTGGCTTGCAGTCCTCCACAGGTTGACATGTGGATTTGTGTTCCACTCTAGAGCTTCTCCTTCTCATCCCTGCCACTCCTGGAAGCCCGCAGTACTAACACTTCAACACCAACGTGCAATACAAAATATCAAGAACATGGAGAATGCTTTTTAAAGAAACCAAGACAAAATGGAGGGTAATTGGGGTAAGCAGAAGGCAAACTCTCTGATGAACAGAAGCTGTCTGTAACTTGTTCTGGAAATTTGTATATCAGCCCTCTGACTACCTCCAGCCAAGAGCAATACCTTGCCAATAAGTTCTGCAATTCTCAGAAGCTGACTGCTTTTCCCATGGCCTTGCTTCAAGTTTTCAGGGGGGAAAAGGAGGTTTGGGGATCTTTGGTATGCATTTGGCCATATTAATCAGGCAAAATCTTACTACTGGGAGAGGGCTCTGTGTCCATCAGTGGTGTAATCACTGCTGCAAATACAATGACAAGTCACAGTGTCTATGGTGATGCCATACCTGGCAGTGTTGAGCTGTGTAGCTCTGAAATAATGGAAGCATCTACCTCTACTCTTTTTGTGAAATCATATGACTGTTTACAGCAATTGCCTTCCATTCTGCTGTTCTTCTGCTGAAAAAACTGCATAGGCAGGATGTGCCATGGAACTGCTGCTTGTGCTTGGGTCAATGGCTGCAGATCCTGGCATCATCACATGGTCCCAGAGACACAAGATTACTTCAATGTCACACAGCTGACTGTTACTTTTAGCTGTCTTGTTCCTGGAGTGGGAGCTACAACCCCAAGTCAGTTGCCTGACACCAAGTCAGAGGCCATAAATAGGAGATCCACAAATTCAGCGTGTCGGGGGATCAGTCATGTTCTCTGGGATAGGCACAGGCTGTCTCTTCAAATTTCTTCTGTAAGACTAAAAACAAGATCAAAGAAAAATAATTTATAGGTTATGACAGAGAATAAATGCGATGCAGTGACTGAGCTGCTCAGCAGGCGATAGTCCTTGGGTTTTGTTAGACCCTGGAGGATTTTCCTGGTGACAATTTAGTTATTGGTGGACTTGAGTTTGCAAGTAGTGGGAACAAATAAAGGGAATTCTTAAAAAACCTTATCATCAAAAGCTTTTTCCTAGCAAGGCAGTCAACTGGCCAATATCTATGTTCAAACACACAAAACAAATTCTGACTTCTCTCTGTAGTTAGAAAATTCAGTTCTATACTTCATAACAGTGACGTAGAGGTGTACTTTATTGTATTTCATATGGTCTCAAATAGTCACTTTTGGCTACTACAGTATTATGTCCAATAAGAAGTGTATAATTTCTATCAGAATGAAAATTGTTAGGGCAATGTTCTTAAATTTCTGCAAGACACTTAATGTAGGCTTACCTGTTGCCCTGATATAACAATGCTGTACACAGTCAGCGTATAAGTAATTAAATCATGGTCTGCAAAAATAAATGTAAATTAGAAACAGTCATTTGACAAAATGGTTCTAGTGAAATCTTGCAGAGATAGGTTTAATAGGGCTTCTTGAGGCTTCCTTGCCTTGCCTTGTATAAGCACAAAATCTGATAATCCCAGAGATAGGTTTAATAGGGCTTCTTGAGGCTTCCTTGCCTTGCCTTGTATAAGCACAAAATCTGATAATCCCAGAGATAGGTTTAATAGGGCTTCTTGAGGCTTCCTTGCCTTGCCTTGTATAAGCACAAAATCTGATAATCCCAGGCATTTGAAATTCTATTTGTAAAAGGAATAATTCTTGGGAACAGTCAGATCTTCTTTTGTAAATGTGGCTCAGGACTTCAGTGCTCTGATACATGCTCTGATCTTCCTTTTCATCCATGTACACTTACATATAAACTGCTTTTATCCATTTGCTTTTATGACAGTTTTATCATTTTGATTTTTTCTCCTTCTGTTATTAAATGGTCTCATCTGTTTATAGAAGGAAATTGTTTCAGCCAAGTCTTAATTTTGCAACATTAGGAAAAAACAAGCTCTTTTAGTCTCCTTTAAAGGAATCTTTTTCCAGGTTCACTTGTGTTATTCAGTACGATTTTATTCTGTGTTGGGGTGAAATCTGGATGTACACCTGTTTGCTTTCCCCCATTTCCTGGAACTGAAGTGTTCTTGACTTAGGGTAAGCACTACTCAACAACAACAGAAACATCATCGTGTTATGTACTTTATTCTCATCCCCAATCTGAAACACAGCAATGCACCAGCTGTTGGGAAGAAAATTAATTCTACACCAGCTGAAACCAGGGCACAATGCAAAGAAAATCAAGGCACAAAGGTGAAATGGAACATCAATAACTTCCAGCTGATTACTCTTTTAGCAAGATGTAGTGAGAAAATACTGTGGGATGCCCATATCCACAGCTTAGACAGAGTTTTGTCGTTCTCTTTACATGTTTTGCATTCATATTTTCCAGCACAGATAGTCAGGAGTTTATCTTGTCTTCCTGATGGAGTTGACCACTATTTGTTATAGTGACATAATATTTTCCTCTCTTTCTTTGAAATACTTTCCTCATACATAATAGAATTGCATTCGCATTCTTTGGTGGTTAATCTTGATAGCTTGTAATAAACCTGTAGCTAATTAGTTGAGATTACATGTCCCATGGCTTATCAGTTATTTCCGAGCAGGAACTCCTAATTTACACTGAGATCTACAGTACTTTTTCAAGTGCAGTGCCTTGCATATAGCAATACCGATTTTATTCTCATTTTCATTATTTCAGTCCTGGTCATTCAGTTATTGCAGTCCTCTTATGAGGACACTCTCATGCAGTCCTCTTTTATGCATCCCAGCCTAGCACATTCAGTATGCTTTATCAGCATGCACTTTTGCTTTCTGACAACATCGTTAATGAAAATATTGGAAAAGATTAGTTTCAGGGGCAGTACTTAAAAAACTCCACCAATTGCCATCTGCTGGAATGGTATTTATTCTTTCAGCAGTACTTGTTGTAGTCACCCCTCTAGTGAGCACCTTACCTGCCCTGCAGCTCCTGTACTGACTCTCTAATTCTGTTACTCATTCAGATCTTTTTGAAACAGAGTGCCTCAAGTGAGGCAAACCATCCATCTTGTATTTGGTACTTCTGGGAAAAAGAGAGGGGGAAGCATCCCAATGAACATGGAAGATAGACATCTGCCAACCATTAAGTTGAAATCAGTTGCATATATGAATAATTTCTGAAATCCTGTTAAGTTTTGTCTAAATCACTTCTATTTTTTTCTGACATGAAGTTAATTCAGTTCTATGTAGTATTTAAAGATACTACTCCTTTTTACTGTTAACTGCACTATCTTTTAATTTAAAATTTCATATTCAGTATATCATGAGCACTTTTCTCTACATCATCATTCATAAAACAGATTGTTTGTGTCACATATAAACTGACATCCCTTTTTGACAAATTTTCAGTCCAGAGAATCATAAATAATTCTAGGAGTCTTTCACAAATCAGGTACATACAGGAGAGATCCTAACAACCACTGTTGTCAATATTTTTTTTAAAATGCATCAGATATAGTCTGTAATTTTTTTTTTTTTAATTTGCAAAATTCTGATCTTAATGTGCATGTAGTTGTTGGCCCCTCTAAAGCAGGAGACACTTATGTCAACTTCGAAATTAAAAACATAAGTATTTTTGGATAGTCACACTTTTTTTTTCTCAGAGCAATGTAAATTGATGAAAGAAAGTATGTCAAAACACAGTTCATAATCAACCTGTGCAACCTGCTGCTAAAAGGAAAATAAATCCTTTACTGAGATGAAAAACTTTGTTGAATTCAAGGCCGGCACATATCTGTGAATTCATGTCAGTCCCCCTATAATTGTCACTTCATGAAGTCAAATGTTCTTACTCCACTAATGTTTGACAGCAATATGAGCTGCTCAACTAAATAGAAATAATCCCCTAAGGGTTTTTCTGACTGCTCTCTCTATCTCCCAGCTATCTCTGACAGACTCTTTAGAGTGCTTTAAATTTTTAAATTGCCTCTTAAGCAATGAATGAAGCAGGCATTTGGATGGTCAGCTATCTCACACTTCTTTCTCTAGTGGGCAGTCTATTTCTAAAGCAATTAACATCACACACAGAAGATAGAACATCTCAAAATCGTTTAAGGGTTTGTAAAAATGTCTGGGAAAAGTGAGTGCACAGAGAAAAAGGCATGTATTCCTTAACGTGTCATGAGGCAGCACATTGTACGACAATCTCAGAATTGTAGCATATCCAATTTGCCTTAGGGAATAGGGGGGAGATCAGAAAAAGAGTATCATGTTATGCAAAGGGATCTGGAAATGCTTTCTAACTGGTTTCAGTAGGTATAATTTTTTCAGTGTACAGCCAAGGCACAAAACAACTGAGTCTTCTGTGAAGTTATTTTACCTGCCCTCAATATTGGTTGGATTAGTAAAAGGTCTATTTGTGGCTGACAGATGTTCATGCCCAAAGTCATCAGAGAAATGTCCCAGGGTCCTGCCTGCCAAAGAAAAATGCATGTTTGGTAGTATCGACTAAATACATTTCATTTAAATGGATTGGAATGCATTTAACTTCTACGTATTGGCCTTATTTGTTCTACTAGCCTAGCTAAAGCCAATTTGAGGTAATGTTCCTTCCAAAATGTAACCATTACATCCAGCATATTAAAGTTAATCTATTGTCATTGATTTTGGTTCTGTGCCACATTGGGGAACACATTAGTCACCATTTCAGAAAGTATGACAAAATACTTTGGTATCATTTAAAGAGCTTCTCTCAATCAAAATTTTTAATTGAGTATGTATCCATATTATTTTTCTTTCCTTAGCTCATCACTTCTATACTTGAGATTCAGTTAATTAAAAAAGGAGAACATACACATTTTTATCTTAGGCTCATATAGATAAGGGCACAGGGAGCTGTTTCTTAACAAAGAAGGGAAGAAAAGGAGATAGTTTATTTTCTTGGAATTGCTTGCCAATACAAAATGAAACATTAATTTAACAGGTAGTGAGCTGTACCTGCTTCATCTTTCTTGTACTCCTGACACAATCCCCATTGCTTTTGAATTCTCATTCTGTCTCATGTTGGTCTCAGCAGCAATGTTTTGGCCATGTAACTCAGATACCAAAAAGAATGGAGAGAAAGGTTTTTGTTCTGAGAAACTCTGAGCTGGTGCAGCAAGTAGAACTTTAGAAAATGGTTAGAGCTTACAAAATGTTAGCAATTGTGTACTACAGTGCCTTCCTTATTCTGCTAACAAACAGCACTGCAGAGCTTGGGGGAGAAAATAGGGAAAATGGATAGTGCTTTTCCTACTGTATTTCAGAAGCCTGTATAAGCAAGTCTTATACATGTTTGTGAATAGGGAAGAAGCCTGGTAGTAGAGCTGAGCATGGTGAAAATTGTTGCTACTTAAAACCCAAATTAGAATTCCTGGTGTTGCATGGAGCTTCCCTGAGGAATAGGCAGTTTCTCTTGCTTCAGAAAGCCAGATGAAATGGCTACATTTTGGGGGAAATAAAAAAAGTCATCTCACACTGATTTTTTTGACCGTTCTTGTAAAATGTGTTGGAAAAAACAATTGTGTTCTGTGCTTACTAAAAATCACATTCATTTATTACCACATCCAGCAGTAGGCAAAATCCAGCCAATGAGTTCTTCATTGCAGGCAGATCCAGGAGGGTTATCTGTATTCAACACCAGTCTGAGTTCCTTCACCCACTCCAGCTTCCCTGCATGTGCTTCCTCATGAGCTAATGTGAAGAAGGGAGGACCACATTACTATAATTCCTTTATCAGTATATTCCAGAGACGGAGAAAAAGCCATTTGTAAGTGCAGTGCAAGAAATCTCAGAAGTTGTGGTCAGAACCGAGTGATGACTCTCACATAATAGATTCCTTACTGGGTAGAGAATTGATTTGCAGGCTTGGGATTCTGATTACTTGGAGACATCTTACCAGATGAAGAACTTCCTCTGCTTCAAGTTACGAGAGAGAACCACATCTTATCCAAGGGTTTATATCAGCTATTCAGAGCAATGTAAACATCTGTATGCCAAAAATATGCACTGAGGGGAACAAGAGCTGGCCAAGTGGGGCTATGAAGCATGAGAGACAAAGTTCAATATGAGGTGTACCAAGAGTGGGGCAATGACTGTTATACTACCCAACAGGAAGAATTAAATTGAACGCTGTTGCCTACCTCAGATACAGGTTTTACCTTTGCTCATTTTTATACTTGAGTAGAAATTCTTTAACCTCTTCCAGAGTGCAGCTAGGATGCCAGCTATCTCCCAAAAAGCCCCTCCTTAGGTGGGCCAACAGACCAGACGGGCAATATGGTCCTCTGCCCTAGAAAACAGGCTGCTTCTTCCTTGCCTGTATCTCACTTAGATTTGCAAGTGGCCTGTAGAGTGGTGGTGTGTTGGCAGCATGCCCAGCTCTTGGCAGACATCTAGTATGTCTGTGTTCAGGAGTCCAGTGACATTGATTTTCAGCAGTATGTTTTTTTTTTTCCTAGCAGCACCTTCCATCCTGTCCTGAGCCTGTTCCTGCCACAGGTGCAGTTATGCATCCTTCCAGTGATGTGCCAACACTGCATAACTCAGTTTGTTTAGCAGAGCATGCTTATCTTGCTTAGTGTTGGAGTGTCAGTGATGGTGCTGACTTGTCTCCTGTAATGCCAGCTCTGAAATGTTTTTCTTTCAGGTATCCTGGGCTTGGTTGGAACCTTATTGGGATAGGAAGCTTTCAGCAGTTTTGGATAAGGGAAATCCCTTAAGGTCTGACCGGGCTGCATTTGCTCTTTGACGGAGTTCATGGTACATGACATCTTCAGAAGTAGGGAGTGGGAATGCTTGAAATATCTTTTGGAAACTCCAAAATGTGAAAGAGGATGCCAGAATAGTGCCATGGTGTGATGAATCATGCATGGCCTCAAACTGTAGCACATATGCCTAGGTATTCAATTGAAATTAAGGGGTTTTTTCACATGGAATGAGGCACTGGTTGTCAAGGTTAGAGTTGGTTGGATATTTGAGGAATTTGCCACCTCTCTAAGGGCAGCTGCCCTTCATCTTGCTTCAAGAAACCCTTTGCTCTTTGTGCAGCTCTAGAGAATTTAAGTCATAAGAATCAAATTGAAAGAGCAAGAGGACTTTATTTTAGGCCCTAGGTGGGTCACCATGAAGACCTCTGCATGGTTCTTAATTCACTATTAAAATTAATATTGTGCTTTAAGCAGCAAAAAGAAGATATTTCTATGCGGAAATACTAAATATGTAGCATGTATTTGCTACCATCTGTCTCTGGAATCTAAGTTAGACTCTAATCTTTTATGTTTTACCTAGCTTTTAGGAAATAAGAAATCAGTGGTAGTTGCAAAATTAATAAGCAGGTGAATTGAGAAAGAAAAAAACCCTGTATGCTTCCAGTAATAAAGATTGACTTTGACCCTGTTTTAGACATTCAGAACTTCAAAGTTAAAATCTACTGGCATCTGTAGTTCTATTGTAAGAATTCAAGTCCCACCTCTATGATTATAAGGGAGCTATTAGTTTTTTTGATACTTTCAAAAATCTAAGAACAGGGGCCCACATACACTCCTCTCAACACAAAACAATGAAGGTAATGAAAATTGTACAGTGTAAATATCAGCAGGCAAATTTGGGACTACTTTGAAAATAAATAATGCTCCACTAATGACTACTTTCTGACTTCAAATTTTCCTTTGCTCCTATAGTTATGTCTGGTATATGAAAGTGCTATTTAAGCCCAATTTACTTTCAGTTCACCCCTCTTTGAACTTTAAACTCATTAAATCATGAGATTTCCTTGGATTTCCTATACAGTGTAGTTCCCCAGCTGACTATTAAAGAAACAGGGCTCTGCATTTCTAAAGGAAGATGTCCATATCAAATTTTGATTTTGGCAATCACAAAAGTGTGTGAGGCCTTTGTCTTGACAAAATTCTCACATTCTGCATTTTCAAGTCTTTATTTGGAGATAGAGAGATGCCTGTGAGTAGCAGATAGATGGCTGTGAATTTCCATTCAAGCTGAGGTTTTGCCCTAGGTTCCTAAAGATGCTGTTGGAAGAAGGGGCACTCCAGATTACCGAGGCCTTTCTTCTTCAGATCAGGGAAGCTTATTGTCTCAAGTCATAAGCCTATCCTGCCAGACAATTTAGGTTCACAGCTTCCTCTGGGGTTCTGCTTCTCTTCTTCTTCACATATTTTGCTTCAGTCTCAGAGTGTATTTTGGAGTTTATCAATTTTTGGCATGCAGAACAAAACCCAGCTGTGGTCCTGGGACACATCCCAGCCTGCAGTAAGGATGAACAGTGTCAACTCTTTCTGCCACTTGCAACACCTCAGCCTTATCTGCCATATGCAATATATCATCCTTATCTCAGAAGAGTTTGTGTCTCAGCTGCAGGCTATGTCATCACTTTCACATTAGAAAATAACAGTTCTGGTGGGCTGCAGCACAGCCTTTGCTTTGTTACTACCAATGTCACAATGCATGGGACAATAGATAGGCCAACAGAGACAAGTTCCACAGAAGACAGACACAGTCAGAGTCCTCTAGAAGGAGATAAGACTCGTGGGCTCACTTGGACAAGGTCCATATTCTCCCCCTGAAACTGATGCATTTAGAACTGAGAACAGAACAGCGGCCTGTATCCTGTAGCTCTGGAACAATCCCATCAGCTGGGTTTCTCCAAACTGTACATTTCTTGATGTCCATCCTTTAGAAATGGCTAAGACTTCAAGCTTCCAAGCTGTTTGTCCTCAGAAATATTAGCACTGAAACCTGAAAGATCGACAAGGGGTCTGGTTGAATCAACACACATACTCATTAGAGCTAACAAACTATGGATCCTGGATTCAAGAAAACATATGGGCCTTTACACATGTGCCAGAACTCTTTTTAACAGAAATAATATTTCAGACAAAATTCTGTGATTCTTGATATTCAGTGTTACTGAAAGATTTATAAAGCTATGCTTGAACCTGAATTCAGAAAATATTTCTTACTTATAAAAATTAAGATCTTAAATATTCTAGAATATCTATGTGTCATGAAGGTTCCATTATATAAGAGATACAGTTCTCACGTCATAGATGGGTTAGGCAGGGCTCAGGGAGGTAGGAGGTGAGTAGTTAAATAGATAACTCTAAGATACATGTGCAATAACCATCTTTTAACAAACATTTCACCTTGTCAATTAATAAATAAGCTATTATATTGCTCTTGCTGACGTATCTTTGCTTTGCATAAATCCTTGATATCAAAGGCCAAATTATGGTGTTCAAAACAAAAAAATTTAAAAAGAGTCAGTCAGTAAATTATATCTGGCCAAGCATGTTCATTGGAGTGCCCTTGAAAGGATTTTTTGCCTAATCATATTTCCCCCTTGTTTATTCTATTTCATCATGTACAAGTTGCTTGAGCATTGCTAACTGAATCTTTGATAAATGGCTTTTATTATAGAAAGAATTCTTTGAAAGTAAGAGAAAAATTTCTGAAGAGTTTCACAATTTCTTTTCAGGACTTACCAACTTTGTTTCATAATAGTTTCAGAGATGCAGCAAGAAAGGATAATATTTATTTTACTGATACTGGAATTATAACAGGTTTATATATATGTATGCCATATATACATTGATATATACACTATGTAAAGCTACAATGTTCAAGCTTTAATGACAAAGCCCAGGTATTTAAAAACCAAGGGATCTTATTTTTCAAGACACTAAACACTCACGGTTTTCTGGACTTCAGTAATACCTACTTGAATTAAAAAGAAATCTCACAGCACAACCTTGGTCACCCATCCCTAACATACTCAGATAATTACATTTCCGCAAGTTTTAGCAGAGTCAATGACAGAGAAATTTCATAACTAATGAAGCTCCTAAATCCAGTTGCAGGTAGTTATTTTAGCAGTCACAGTGAAAACTGTTAAAGATTCAGCACTTCTGAAAATCTAGTCAGGTATGTGTCTAATTTTTGCATTCAGCAGTGATTTTCTTGTCAGGGTAGATTCAGTGGTTTAAGTGAAGTTACACTACCAGGAAATGTGTTTGCTATGAATTGAACTGTCTTAGTTGTTAATGCTGTTCATTCCCACACACTGTTGTCATGTCACTAAACCTCAACCTGTATTTCCCAGAGGAAAAACTTTAGTATTGATGGGACTATCTAGTCAAAGCAGCATTTCTCATTGTTAGCAGGACTTTTACATAGAAATTGCAATACTGCATAAACAAGTAATCTGGGCCTAACTTCACTTCTGATTTCTTTACCTCCTCCACCTGAGTGGCACAGAGGAATGGGAATGAGGTTTGAGGTCAGTTCATCACACGTTGTCTCTGCTGCTCCTTCCTCTTCACATTCTTCCCACACCAGTGTGCGGTCCACCCCACGGATTGCAGCCTTTCAGGAACAGTATGTTCCATCGTGGGGTCACAAGCCTGTGGGGTCACAAGTCCATGGGGTCACAAGCCCTGCCAGAAAATCTGCTCCAGCATGGTCCTCCATGGGCTGCATAGACAGCCTTTCTCACTGTGGTCTTCATCACGGGCTGCAGGGGCATCTCTGCTCCAGCACCTGGAGCACCTCCTCCCCCTCCTTCTCCCCAGACCTTGGCGACTGCAGGGCTGCTTCTCTCTCATATTCTCACTCCTTTCTCTGGATGAAGTTGTGCAGCTTTCTTTTCCCACCTTCTAAAATACATTTTCTCAGAGGTGCCACCTCTGTCACTGATGGACTCAGCCTCGGCCAGGAGTGGGTCCATCTTGGAGTCGTTTGCCATTGGCTCTGTTCGACATGGTCGAAGCTTCTGGCAGCTTCTTACATAACAATGGAGTCATTTGGATTGAAAAAGATCCTGAAGATCAAGTCTACCCTTTAACCCAGCATTGCCAAGTCCACTGCTAAACCATGTCCCCAGGTGCCACATCCAGATGTCTTTTAATAACCTCCAGGGACGGTGACTCAACACTCCCCTGGGCAGCCTGTTCCAGTGCCTGTCACTCATTTTGCTCAAGGATCTAATCCTAATATCCAATCTAAACCTCCCCTGGTGCAACTTGAGGCCATTTTCTCTTGTCCTATTTCTTGTTTCTTGAGAATAGATCCATGCCCACCTACTTACACCCTCCTTTCAGGAAGTGGTTGAGAGCAACAAGGTCTCCCCTGAGACTCTTCCATTCTAATCTAAGCCACCTCTCAGCCCCTGCACTACCAAAACATTTCCACATAAACCTGATACAGTCAAGAAAGAGTCAGATGTGCTGTATATGTTAATTGCACACAAACATAGATTTGCTACTGCTGAAAATCATCTTTGCCACGCTGTTTCAATTTTACTGGTTCTAGTTGAACATATAAAACCAGATTGAAAAATTACTTCCATGCTCTATAGCTATATCAAACTTTGTTGATACATGTTAGGAATCGTAGTTTCATCTGTCTTTTCAGAAATGCCAATTTGTTGACTCAAGTGTAATATAACATATGCTGTACTTCCGGAGGGATGAATTCCATCGTCAGGGATTTTTGCATTTCTATCTCAGAATGTTCTGTACATCCTTACTAGATGCCTAGCAGTGGCAGATGCGTTTTTAAAAATCAAGGGTTTCTGTGATACTTCCTGCATATTTATTCTGTGTATAATTACTTAAAATGAAGTAAGATTTGCTTGTGGTCTGTTTCTGTATAATATTAGTGATGTATGTGATTCAGCACTCCAAAATTATCATATAACTTGTGAAATTTAACATGAGATCAGAGTTTTTGAAAAATTTCTCACTGTCAAAATCCTTTTATTTGAAAACTCTAAAGGTTATAAAACTGTGTTTACTTCTTGATTTAGGGTCATTCTCTGAATTAAGGTTATTCTCTGATGCATTCTAATTGTGCTTAGGAGCTAGATACTTGTCAAACTAGTAGTAACTAAAATTTGTGAAATTTTACAGTTTTAGAGGCACTGGCTAGGATATCATTACCAGGATGAACAGTGTAGGACTGCTCTTTTTTATCTCGAAAAGATCAAAGGAAGATACATAAAAGAACACTGATTCTGAAAATGTGGCTGATGCTTTTATTTCAGCTTTCAGAATAGTCATCCATTGACCACCACACAAAAGTTTCAAGTAGATGTAGACATTCTTTCATAGTTTCAGATTCTGTTTTTTGTCCATCCAAATCTGATAGAAGACTTCAGGATACATAGGCAAGTATATCACATTAGGTTGCTAGACATGAAGCAATCAAAGAGCATTTTTTAGTTTCTATGGGAAAGGAGAGGAAAGATGGATTTAGTTTATACCATTTGTTCAAACTATGTACTGAAAAAAATGTTTAGGTGTTCCAAACCCCAGACAGTGCAAATGGGAGCAAGGGTGCAGGTAGGAAAGAAAAGTTTTCAAGGATCTTTCATTCTTCCCCCTGGATTCTACAGGGTATGATATTTTTGTGAAGGAGACATTAGTAATTTCCTTAAGAATCTTATCTGCTGAAATAGGTTGTGTTTACTCCTTATAAGGTCTGGTTTTTTAGTCTGAGTTGCCCTCATAATTAGCAATAAAAATGATAAAAAGGAAGAGTGTCTTTCATTAACAGTTGTGGATATATACTGTTTCTTTATCACAGAGAGCAGGTAGATCTAAACCCTACAGTGCATATTTGTAGCATTAAAATATGTACTTTTCCTTCAAAACTATCTGAATTAACTCATTTTTTGTCCTTGCCTTTTTGCTAGCGAAATCCATGGAGCTTTTTCACACCATTTCTTATTTAAAGTCTAAGTAATCCACCATGTTTTAACCAACATTGCATAAACAGACGTCCTCATTAGTGATTCTACAGTAGGAGGAAAAATAAAAAGAATACTTGCACTAGATGCCTATTTTTATTTCATTGTTGTACAAAAAAGATATTAAATGACCATCCAATTCGGAGATGCTTCAGGCCTATACATGTGAATATTTGTTCAGTTTTTGAGATTGTTCCTGGGTTCATACTGTCCCTGAAAAATGTATTTCTTGAGAGGAAAAGAGTCTTTTAAATAGCACTTTTGGAGCGATCTTATAAATCTCCCTCTTCTCTTGTTTTAGTGGTTGTTGTTTTTCTTGGCCTGTGAAAATATCTGTCATTTCCTGATGAGCGTGGGATTACAAGTGACAGAATAGAGTTAGACAAGTCAGGTAGCAGTAAAAACCCAGAATTTTGCCATATATTTCCTAGATGTTTCTAAAGTTGTGGAAAAGTTGTTAAAAGGAAAATCAAGTTCCTCCAACTTTATTCTTGTGGGAACTGGGTTTATCTGCAATATTTCTCTGTAATAACAATGTGCTTCAATGCTTACTGTTTTTTAGGTTTGATAGATTTGAATTATTATAACTTTTAAGAAACCCTTTGTTCACTGTGTATCTTGTCTTCTGACATTTTATGGCCTTTTAAAATTTTAATCAATAAAATACAGGAGGACAGAGCCATCTTGGCATCACCTCAGATAAGGTGTGATCTGTGGGTCCAGGCAAGGATCAGTGCTCGCATCGGTTGCTTTCCTGCAGCTGTCACACCCAGAGCTGCCCTTAGAGACCCTCCCAGCTCTTGCTCAGGGACGATTTCACCAGCTCAGTGGCTTGCCTGGGTTGCCCTTTACTGGCCAGGGCTCCCTCACACGCACACACCTGCATTGCCGAGCTCCATGGGCACACCCACAGTCTGACCCGCGGCTGCACTCACACACCCTGATACGCTCACAGAGGTGCCCACAGCATGCACACCTCTCATCCAGGACAGTGCTGGAAAGGCATTTAACGGCAGGACAATGAACATTCCTCTTTTTCTCTCCCTCCAGAATACAAGAAAAGCCGTAGCCTTAATTTATACCTAAGAGAAAGTACACCGGTCAAATTATAATGGGCCCTTCGCAAAATGAGGCAATGTGTGGTGTTTCAATACAGCAGGCACCATCAATTGCTATGCTAAATTTTATAATAATACTCCTGATATTTGAAAAATGGAGGAAAAGAACAAAAAACATTTAAGCTGTGAAGTTCTTTAAGTTTCATTTAAAATAACACACACCTCCAACTATATTGCCTTTTTTTCTTGACTCTACCGGCCTACTTGTAATTTTCTAAGTGAATGAAATTCACAGTTAAAAAAAAAACCTTTCTTTTTAAGATGCCCTCTCTCTTTATTTACATTATGTTTTTAACCCGTTCCCTGTTTTAAAATGAGTTCTGTAGTGATCCGAAAACCCCAGGCACATACACAGACACCTGAGCACCCGCAGGACAGGAGACTGAGGTGCGGCACGGGAGACAGGAAAGAAATGCAGAAAAGAATGGGTAAGTTTGTCTAAATCAAAATCAGACCTTATCGTATTGGCGCATGAGCCTAAACAAGCAAAAGTGAAGATTTTTTTCAAGAGTGATGTTATTATTTTCATTCTTACTGCTTTGTAGGTCTGCTTTCCATCTATTTTTTCTTGTACCTGGTTTGTTTTTTTTTTCCCCACAAACTGGAGTTTCATTGTAGTTAAAGCTGCATGAATGAGAGGCTCCACAACTTTACTGCTCATTCACATCTTGGAAATGAAAGATGGCTGCAGATTGTATGAACTGCAGCAATTTAAAAACTACTATTTTATATTTTGTGTATATACAGTATAATGATTGTGGCACAATTATGCCATAATGACTAATTTAATTAACAACGTGTTCAAACCCAACTGTATTTTGAGTCAAGAAGCTACTGGAATCAGCACCTACAGAAATTACTGTACCCCTGCACCAAGCTGCTCCAATCAGAACCCCAAAGTAGCATAAGTAATCAAAGAAATATCTTGTGTACAAGAAGTGACATCAGAGTACTGTTAAGAGCCATAAGCAAAGCTTTGCCTCTCACGTTTTCAAGGCTTGATATCATGACCTTCCACTGAAAACCTTAAAAGGCTCAGAACAGATTAGATTTGGTGCCTTATGAAAAAACCTTGGAAGAGAGAGTGAACGTCCCAAATTTATGTTTGTGAAAATAACAGGCATTGAGACTGTTTGGCTGGTACAGTAGAGGAATGATATTTTATCCTGAGCCACATTTCAATGAAGTGAAAATGTACTGAAACATTTTTAAATGTAGTTGCATGTGAACAATACCCCTTTTCTGCTACATTCCAGCTCAGTTTCTGTTACCTTCTGCTGTCTATGAAGGTAAATGACATGTGGAAATGCCATCTTAGTGGACTAGAATTACATCATTCTCTGAAAAAATATAGAGAGGCAATTTCATCATCTGAAACATCAATTTTTCTCCAAATGTTATTTATTATTTCTGTTAATTCAACTTACAGCATCTGGTTGGAAATCTAAACAGTGAATCTTCTGCAATTGTGTTGATTCAGACCTAAATTTTGAAAAGATTTTAATACTCATCCTGCCTTTTATAGGATAAATAGAAGGCCCTTGGAGGGATTTCAGTAGCAATTAAAGTTCTTTCTTTCTTTTCCTTTTGTTATGTATTTTTTTTCACTCGTCTTTCTAATTTTCATTCATTTTCAATCTTCTCTAGGAACTTTATCACCGTTTAAATGATAGGAGTAATCATCTTAGTAAGTATCATATTCTAGAGCCATTCTATTTAATCTGTCTCAAATCAGAAATCCAAAGAGAATTTTTTTTTTCTGACAGAATTGGAGCATGTTGGCAGGCCTGCCAAAGCATGCAGAGCATCCAGGAGCAATGCAAAGCTTGCACAAAGATGAGCTGTAGACACTCTGGCTTGTCAGTCCAGCTGACACAAATTAAGAACATGTAACAGGATACAGTGAATATTTTCCCTCTTAGAACATGAAACAGAGCTAGTCCTTATGCTGGCAGTGAAAGCATACCAGTACGTTACTGGATGTGTCCTTGGCAGGGTTTTTAACATGCAAGCAAACTCAAGTTCCAGCCTACAAATTGATGTTTTGTCACAGGAGGAATAAAAGGTGGATTTGGTTAAGGCACTGGGCAATCAGAGCCTTCTTATGCAATTTGTTACAAACCAAAACATACATCAGCCCGGTCACAATATTGCCCTAAGTATTATGCTTAGAAAAAAAGAAAATAATGAAATTTTGGCTGAATTGTTATACAATTTGATTTTTTGTGTTAATATCCTCCACAATATCTATAGACCGGAGTGACAAACACCAGAGAAATTTTGCACGCTTGCCTTTGGAAACCATAGTTTTCTCAAAGAACTGAGCAGCTCAAGCCATGCAGCCCTGTGCTACGCGCAGCACAGTCGTACGAGCGCTACACACCACACGGTCACAGCGGTGTGGATCTCACCCTCCTCAGAGCAGAATGGCACAGTACAAGTGCCAAAAGCAACCCAGGAGCTCGCTCTCCCTCCTCCTGTCAGCTGACAATGCTGAGCTCAGAATCCATCTCTTATACCTTTGTGGAGAGGTGGTAAATACGTTGTAGTGCAAAGCTTGCATCTTTATCATGGCTCCTGGATCAAGTCTAAAACCCTGGTAGAACCAGCTAATTTTCTTCATCCACAAAAGTAAGAGCTTGAAAAGCTGCACAAAACTGCTAAAATTTTTTTTACAAGGATGAAGAGAGGTAGTTAATATATCACATTTAATAGCAATTAGATACCACTACATTGACATAATTTCATTTATTGGTGGAAATTTTTCTTTAAATACAAAAGAAACACTCCCACCCTCTGAACCCATGAAAGGAGGAATAAAAGGAGATAGATCTCCTTACCATAAAACAAAAGTGTAAATAGAGAAGAAGAGGTTCTATGTCACACCATGCATTCACATTATGCTTATATAAGCTGTAATTCTGAGAGACATCCTCCACATTTCCCAGAGGAGATGCCTGTGTGTAGCCACAATTTGCTCCACTGGGCCAGGTATCTTCTTCTCTTGTTTATGCTGTAGGAGGCTTTAAAGGCTTCTGGGCTTATTGAGAGAATGATTAAGCTCACTGACTTCTTACAAGGCATAGAGAGGTCACCACATCCAAAGTAAACTCACCACACCCCTTTTGTGCATCTGTAACTGGCACTTGTAATGCTCTAAAAAATCCCCCACACTTGTTATGAGGAGAAGGTCCTAAATTAAGCAACATCCCAGTGACAAAAGGACTCATGGGACAGTAGGTTCACAGCTTTCCATACCAAAGAAGAGTCTGCTGAGGTAGGTCCTACATGCTGCTTTTGTCCCCAGCACAAGCCAAGAGGGTTGCAAATAAAAGAAGCCACTAGCTTGGCACAGAGTCTTTACCTAGTCAGAGCACCAAGAATCCCATCCTGCTTGGTGTGCTTCACATGAATCACAGCCTGGAACTACTATCTTGTATACTTAACCAGATCAATATTTCCAGAAAGTTTATCAATCCCGAACGAAGTTGAATTATCCTTTTTACTTATTTATACATTGTTCATAAAATTAATTTAAGAAAAAGAAGGTTGTATTACTCATTAATCCAAAATATTCTGCTCCAGGTAATTGGGGATCATCTCTAGCTAGTTGCATTTCATTTTTTCCATGGACAAGCCTCAGTATGGACTCAGTAAGAACATTGTGACTAATGTACATAATGCATTTAACACTCAGTTTTGATATAAAGCAGCATGGTACAGTATTTCCCTCTCCCATTTTCTTCCTCTTAAGCTAACTTTTTTCTAATATTTGAACAACATGAGGGACATTGTATTTAAGTGGGTTCTCCTGAAGCTGATGTTCACATAAACAAGCAAAGATTGTTTGGGGAGCAGGCATACTGAGCCTGCTCTCCTTGGGTAGAGGCTTCAGGATAATCCATATAAAAGTGACAAACCAAAATAGACACATCAGATGTAAAATGGAAATTAGACTCTTTCCTGGGGTTTTGCTAGCTTAAAAAATCTTGCCATTCCAGGTGTCTTTAACTGTGGTGCACAGAATGTTTATCTGTTTTTAATTTCACTGTACTTCTTTCTTTTCTAGGTCATGCATTTCATTATTTCCTAGCTTTTTCACTCATCTCTTCCTGCTTTGATTATGTAAGGAAGTAAGACTGGTGACACTCATCAAGGGCAGAATAGAAAGCACTTCTCCTCTGGTTTTAACAAGAGAATCCCCTTTATCAAAATGCTTGTGGCTATTGTAGTGTCTGCTTTCATCTCAGTTCCAATACAAGGGTGACATAAATCATATTATACAAGAGCAATAAAATAAATTATTTGAGTCTAAGGTATGGGATTTTTACCAGAAATATAACCTGAAGTAAAGCAATGTTCACAACTGGAACACACTAAATCTAAGAGACAAAGCAGGCAAGAAGAAAAATAGCAGTGTCATCCAAACGAATACCTTTGGGGACAACAGGAGAAGTGTATGCTTGTATCTTCCAGTTTCTGAATGTATTCGAGCATGTGGACCAGTAGCATGAGCTGTCATGAGACCAGAGGGACAAATTGCAACTATGTCAAGCTGGTCTTCATCTCTGCTGGTAAAACAGTATTCCTATGAAGAGACCTGGAGGTATCATAGCAGGTTCACTTCACTATTCAGTGATGTTAAAGATTATCTGTCCTGTTGATACCAGACTGTGCTCATTGTATTTCAGTGGGATTATTTTCACAGTGTGCAGTGGTTCTGGTCAGGAAAAGAACAGATGTTGGTTTACATGCAGCCAAAACAACGACGAGGCAGATTATCTCTAGGCCAGGCCAGATGTGAAGCAGGAACCTGCCATGCTCCTTCACAGCACCCCCAGTCAGTCTGACATAAACAGGAATTGTGCTTTTGCATGCAGAAAGCACTTGATAGGTTATCCTTCTGTCTGCTGTGGCCACCACAGTTGTTGTTCTGGTTGGACTGGAAGAAAACAGCTATAAAGAAAGATGCTTTCTATTCCTTTCGTCTCAAGCAAAATCTGTGCACTGCAAATATTGGCCACAAGTCTCAGTCTGGTTATATGACATGCAACTTTTATACAGCTATTGCTGGTTACTTAAAATGTCAGATAATTAGATCTCCATGTATGCTACTACTCTGTGGTAGATGGGATACAGCTTTTCTCAGTGATATAGAGAACAGCTGGAAAAAACTAAGGTTTACCAAGGTTTATGTGTGCAAACAGAATAAGTTACACTTAGAAAATGATTAGACTTCATATTTCTAGTTTCTCCTCCATGAAGCAGCAGACTTGCTGACTTCCACAACTGTTTATTACTTAGCTGAAAAACAGACTCAAATTAAGCCCCAAGATTTGAGTGTATATATAAAACTTTTTAGCTACACTCCTCATCTTTCCCCTTCAAAACACCACAAGTTCTGTAATGTCTAAAATATGGTCAGGAAACTCACCTGATCACAGTCTGGGTGGGTATCACTGCTACCATTTTGTGAAAGATGAAGGAATTTGAGCCCTTGGGCCACCCTTACAAAAATATGTCCTTTCAGTTCTGGTAACTGGTGATGTTTTCAGCAGCCCAGAGAGGGAAAAGAGCCCAAGGAACTGAACTACATTTTACTTTGTTAGGTGTCCTTTCCTGCTAAGTACTGAATCATAATGCAGAACAACATGTGGAACTTTGCGGTGTTGTTTTGCATTAAATGCTTTTTCAACAGAGAAGGCTAGTCCCTAATTTTTTCAAGTTGTCATTGATGTGAACAATAAATCTGACACACAGAGGCAGAAGTTAGAAAATTATACCACTATTTTAAAACAGACTGATATCTAGGTAAAATACTTTGAGAGCAAAGCCAATATGAAGATATTGTAAAAGTGGGTTACTAAATTACACTACTTGCATGTATGGAAAAAAAGTATATTTTCTTTTAGTATTCTCCACTACTGTAAAGAATAATCATTAGTCTTTTGTGATATGAACTATTGCAATGCTAATGATTTAGAGGATTAGTTTAAGATTGTTTCTCTTATCTGTAGAGCCACTTTAGGGGCTGCTGTCCTTCCTCCATCCTTCCATATTGCTTCTCACTTTGGCTTTCTATCTCAGTTTATGTAGCTGCAACTCAGGGCTAATGGTATGTTTTCATTATTGTCCTCCATGAAATGTTCATTGCATTATGGCCTTAACAAAACAGTAAAACAAGCAGCAGAACTAACCAGGGTTCTTATCTAAGATTGCAACAAACTCAGAGAAAAAAATAATTGGTAAGTAGAGATGTTATAAAATTAGCATGACACTGGATAAGTTCTTAAACAAAATCACATTTTATTTCAAGGTTGTCTTGTTTCTTAAACACAGGAAAAAAATACAGTAAGCCAATTCTGAAATGAGTTGTTTTAAAAAGCTAGAGGGTTCTTCGTAGCTAAAATTAGGGTAGAACCCTGAAGACATAAACAGCAAGCATTTTAAGGAACAGGTAAGAGATGGAGACTTTAATGTAAGTGCATCAAGCTGCCCTGCAGGGAGGCAGGGTAATGAAATTGTACTGATTTTCTGTAGCAGTGAAGAATGTCACTGTATGTTTCTGCTCTGGCTGAGATAGTCGCTGTAATGCTTTTCTGCAGTAATTTGCTTTGGAAGAGATAGAACTTTGATTTTTATCTAGGAACAATGTGGCACATGCAGTTCAAATCTTTTTGAATTATTTAATTCTTTGCCATACACCACACAGCAATGACATAGTCTAATAAAAACTATATGTAATTACTTTTTAAAGAATGTAATATGTGTACAACTATCTAGCATTTTATTAGGCTTCTTTATGTTTGTCATCCAAATATTAGGTTACATCTAAAACGTATAATCTCAGATTCTAAATATTGCCCTTAGTTTTTGTAGTGTTTGTCCATTCATGGTACACATGTCATTGGGCAATTCATTTAAAGGAAAATAATATTCTCACTCAATCTTTAAATTAGGTGAATGAAAAGAATTTTTTCTTCTAAGTGCTTTAGATTTCCTCAGACATTAATTGAAGGTGCTACCCACAAGAGATTTCTAAGCCGTAACTACTGGTTGCAAAAGCCTTTTAAAATAATTTGAACAGCCTGTAGAAATATTATTATTGTTATACATGTTAAATTCTATCAAATGCATATTTTATATATGTAAGCCATTTTCAAATGAGCACAAGGCCCTTTCTTGTTAATTTGACAAGGTTCCTTTGTGTGTCTGACCGTGATAAATAACCTGTTATGTTTAGCACAGCCGGAGGCTCAGGATTCTTCACAAACATTTGTAGATCAATTTGTGTTTCCAGGAAGCCCGTCACACTTTCTAGCTCAGCTGCAGCCTCAGCTGCATGCCTGGTTGGCTCAGTATGCCTGCTCCCCAGGAGTGGAGGGAAGAGATTAAGGGGAGGCCAGGAAAAGAAAGAAAAACACACCTTTGGCATAGAGGAGGCAGGGAAGATACTAGATGGATCAGGAGAGGAATGGGAGGATCCCAGACCTCCCCAGCACGGAGGGCAAGAGCAGAGCGAAGAGCAAGAATTCACTGGCGCTGCAGAACAAGGGAGCTTATGAGGGAAATCAATGGTATGGAAGAAAGTCCAGGACTCAGGGGGGCTAAGCAACCTCTTCCCCAAGCTGGCCTAGTCCCAGAGCTGGGTGGAGCAGGGATCTGGATAGAACCCAGGCTGGGGGTGCCACAGGGGCTGCAGCAAGGAGCAGGTTGCTGTCGAGCACACCGCTGGTCTCATGTCCCAGCGCCTTGCAGCCGTGTGAGTCTGCAGGTGTGCAACAAGACTGTCCATCAGCTGGGCCCCTCTGGCTTCAGGGGGCCTCTTTCAAATGAAGATGGGCAACAAATCAATTCTAAAGCTGCCATAAATGAAAAGCTCTTCTCAGCATTTTCTCTAATACCTTAATCCCTGTAATCGGACTCCCAAATGCTAAAAAAGGATCAAACTTTGGCCTAGGATGAAAATCTAGGTTCACAGACGCGGTTTATGCACAATTAATGGCTGACAAAGCTGTCAAGAACTGTGAACAATTTCAGTCTTAGGTCTCCCACTGAAGCTCATTGGAGTTTCATGCTAAACTGAAGATAGAATATGAAGCTAATTACTTGCATCCACTTAGATATGAATTCCCACACAGGATTCTAAATACTTATTAGTGGAGGACTTGTATTAACCTCATTTTTTAGTATAATAATTTAGTATTATTCTAACTAGTACAGCTCCAAGAAAAGAGAGGCAGCACTCTAATTACAGATTTTTATACTCTATGTTGGTAGATGTTTGTACTAAATGCTGTATAAATATTAGTATATTATATTGTGTACAGTGAAAAGCAAGAAGCTTGCTCACCGTATAAATAACAGGGACAAAAATAGTGTTGGAGGATCAAGTCTTCCATTAATGACCATAGGATTTTGACTAAAGAGTTCCCAAACTAAGACATAAAAAGAGGTTAATAACTGAATAATATAGAATTAAAGGAAAGAAAAAAAAGTCCAAGAATATTGGAAGGATAGAGGGAAGCATTGAAGGAAATGCAACTAAACTATTTTGAAGTTCAATTAAGAAAATAGTTTTAATGGTTGCTGTAAGAAATTAATTAGATATTTTAATTATGCTTTCACTTTAGAAATAAGGGCTAAAATTTAAAGGCATGAAAATAGACATAGTGATATTGTTGATACCGTGGGTTGCTAAGCAAAAAAAGAAAAAAACTTAAAGCAATTAGATGATTTCAACTTAAAATTTATGAAAATGTCTCCAAAACCTGTTAAAGGAATATTTCAAATTCTGTTATTAATGGTAATTTTTAGCATGTTGTCTGTATTAGCATAGTCCCCATTTTATGTGTATTGAACGCTTCTTCTCCAAGAGCTGCACAAAGAATTGAGGAATAAAAATTCCTTAAATATTCATGATTATCACTGTTAGTGGTTTCTTTTGTGCAACAGAAAGCCCAAGAAATACAAATTGGGACTGTCACCAATGTGTTGGTTTTGCATGGTATTTAAAAGCGTAGGCTTGATTGCCTTTGAAGAAAATTCACTGTCCAAATAGCCACACTTCTCATCCCTATTCTGTCTACTTTATGTCTCTTATGTCGACCTCCACATTCGTTCCTAGGGGCTCTTTGTCTGTTTTCTGGAAACAGACAATTTAAGAGACATTTTTTAAATGCCTGAGAGACGCTGAGATTTTCTTGCGCTTACTTTGGTTTGGTTTGGTTTGGTTTGGTTTGGGTTATGAACTGAAATCCTGAAGGCAAAAAGTGTGCATTTGGCATTGCTCTGTAGCAAACTTAAAATCAGTTAATACCCCCAGCCATGCCTCTCCACAGTACCCTCCAGCATAACAGATCTAGGTTTCATATCATAACAAATCTTTGTTCTTCCTAAAAATTAAACCTAAGCATGCAAAAAAGCACCACGATAAAACAAACCTAAGCATTTGTAAGTAGGAAACAAAACAATTGAGAAAAACTAGATACGTGATCAAAAAACCTCCATTTTTGTACAGTGCGTGAAACAGGGGTGAGTAGGCAAATGAGCTTAAGGTGATATGTCCTGATTTTTATGTCCTTTTAAAAAATATTCTGCTTGAACATCAGCAGTCAGAAATATGCTGTATCTATTTCATGATTTTTGGATACTGCTGTGATTGATACTGCTGACACAGCCTAAAAAGGGCTCATTTTTCATTTTTTGGCTATTTACCAGCGATTGACAGCACTTTGAGCCTGCTCCAAAATCGGTCAGAGCCATGAATAATCCATCTCCTTTCTTAATTAATGTCTTATTCCGTTTCTCCTCTCTTGCACAGATTCATATACAAGCCAGAGCAGTGGGGTTACTTCAGAAGCAGCAGGAACAGCACCAAGAGGTGGCCCATTTGAGGTCCAGTCACCTCCAAATAACAGTTGGAAAGGGCATCTTCTAAGCCTACTCTCCAGCTTGTAAGGTCCCAAAGTGTCTCTAAACATCAGAGCTGGAAGAAGACAGAATGTAAGAAAGTATTCAGCTTCCTTCTATCCAAGCTGTTAATGGGAGCTGAAAAAAAGCCAAAGGGTAAGGAGAAGAAAAACAGAAGGTTCTCTCAGGAGAGCAACCTGGCCAAGGAAAACAGAGAGAGGAATTGCTCCCTGATAGCCTCAGGGAGAGTTGTGAGCAGAGCTTCAGATATCTGATCTGGCAAGAAGGCTTTTTATGGCTGAAGACTTGAGGATGCTTTTCAACAATTTGTTTGAAATCCTAGCCTACAGCATTTGTAGCAACTGAAATCCTGTTCCTGTGTTGGGAGCTTTTCTTTAAGATCCTTTGGAATGCACTATTACCATCTGTTTTCTGTTGTTAACAGATATACCAAGTTCTGTGTAGCTCCACATGGGACGCTTTCTCAAACGCATTGAGGCATGTTGCAGATTGATACGTGCCAAGTGTTAGCCTTTAATTAACTCAACCTGCAAGCACAGCGTTAGGGTAGGATTCAGAGCATACCCATATATGTGGAACAGGGAAGCTGGTAGCTGCCTTCCTTGGAGAAATGGGCAGACATACGGGAAGTAGACCAGTAGGTGGTTGGTAGCATGAGTTGCTACAGGTGTGGGATGTATCTGGCGGTGGGAGGGAATCTTTGCTAGGCTTGCTTGGTAGCTGTAGGATGAAGATAACTTGGAGTAACTGAATGCTCTGGGAATGGGAAAAATCTCCTAGAGGGACTGGGTGCTGCATTTATTTGGCTTCTGGAGAACTTGGAGGTGGTGAGAGGAAGTGTTAGTTTTGCAGCTCATGTAACGTTGCAACCACTCCCACAGAGACTGCTCCTACTTCATGCTGCCCCTTCGCAGCTGGGAACCACAAGAAAAACATCACTTTTGAAAAAAACAGCAGTTAGAAAGCAATTTTGCAGCCCAGCGTATGAATTAATATGTATGGCAGGCCATGTCTGTCACTTGAACACCACAGCAGGAACAGAGCATTGCTGCCAGTTCCTGTGCTGCAAAAAGCAAAGAGATTGGGAGGCTTGTTGGCACCACTTCCTCTCTACAGTCATAAGAGGTTACTTCTCTTGCTGCACAGAGACAAATGCATGGGGTGCCAGATCAAAATTTTTGGCCCTTTTCCTGAATATTTATAAAACATATCTGAATATTAGGTTTTATTTGGCTTCAGAAAAAGAGTAGTCATTTCTCATTTTGAAACCAGTACACAAATTTCCCTATTTTGTGCCAGTTTTTGTTTCTGCATAAATCAGGATCATAATTTGATATATGACACAATTTGTTTCTTTTATTTTTTTTTCCCCATTCTTGAGGGCTCCAAACCAGAGTCAAAATCTTGACAGACAATTCTTTGCACTCACTTAGCTCCATCAAGTCTTCTTAACTTGCGCAGTTTGCAAGTTTAAGCCCAGCCTTTGAATTTTTGCCTGGAATAAGGTGGCAAGTAGAATTGAATGGCATGGACACTGCGTCTTTACCCCTAAATTAGATCTCTGACATAGAAAGAGCTCTAAGCAGTGCAAATCTCTCCAGGATACCGCAGTGCTGCAGGGGCTATCCAGTCAGAAGCTTTCCTCCACCAAGATCCCTATGAAGTGCTGGAAGGACTTTAAGAAAATTATTCCAGAGCCCTGAAATGTGACCCGTAATGGCACTGGTGGATCTACAGGTATACTATCTTTAACGTAAAAGTGATGATTTGTTTATATGTATTTGTCTTTTGGATAGGCTAATATGGAAGTTTCTGTGCATTTTGGAAAAATAAAGCAATTAACTTCAATAAACTTCTTCTCTTATCCTCCCCCAGCAGCAATGCCTTTATTAAATAGGGGAAAGAAGATAATTTTTTATTTATGTACTGGAGACATTTTTAATGATCAGGCAATTTTTCAGACTTGCAATTTAAACCAGTCACTGATATTTAAACAAAGTAGTCAGTACTGCTGCAAATGGGCACTTACTATAATAATAGAGTCTTGATTTCTGATTTATTTCTCCTACTGGGCAGAAATGTTCTTATAGAAAAGTATTTCCTAGAACT
Organism: Picathartes gymnocephalus; assembly: GCA_013390045.1. Lineage (NCBI taxonomy): Eukaryota > Metazoa > Chordata > Aves > Passeriformes > Picathartidae > Picathartes > Picathartes gymnocephalus. The sequence continues at coordinate 11,925 of WEKY01056896.1, read as the reverse complement.
TTACATACTTAATGCAGCCATTGTTGCTCATTATGAGTGATTGTGCTGTAATTGTTTTTTTTTGTCTTGGCGCTTGGGTCACACAGTGTAAAAGTTACCATGTGAGTTAAGGTCTCATACTGTTTTTCAGGTCTCAAGTGGCTTGGTGTATTCTGATTTTAGATCAATCTATTACTTCATTCACTTTAGGAAATGCCTCTTTAAATCTGCTTTTCTGTCAGAATAAGTGGGTATATTACATAATTTTCCATTATGTTTTCTGTTGTGCCAATTTAGACATGATTTATCTGTAGGTGTTATGTCCAGATGGGATGGTTCAGCCCTACAGATCAGGTGTAAAATGTAAAAACAGAAGTTAAAGAAACAAACAAAAAAATAATCCTTAACCAGTTCTTCAGAAATGGTAAGATTTGCCTGAAATTAGGAAAAAAATCCAACAAAAATCAAATGCCTTATGGATTTGTAATCCTTGTAATCCTTTTTATGGTGAGGAAATGCTTTTCATTTGGAAGGTCTAACCAAGTTCCTCAAGGAAGAAAAAATGTAATCCTATTGGAAGAGTTCTGTTAACGCAGACAGTAATTGCATTTTCCCAGTTTCCCAAATTCTGTGCAAATAATTTTCTGTTGTCCTCACCTTCTGCAGTTAAGGGTTAAAAGCATTAAAAACCTTCACAGGTGTTTATATATGCTTTCCCAGAATGTGCCAAGAGTTTTCTCACTCTTTCTCCTCACAGACCTGATGCTACAGCGGTGGCTTGGATGAGTGTTATTCACAGGAGATGGTCAGCTCTGTCTTCACCTCCACTGCTCAGATATTTCTGTATTCTTGAAAGGATGACATGTACTCCTCTCTACAGTGAAGTGCTCTAGGAAGAAAAAAAAGTTTGGAAGACAACCTTTCAGATGGGATTCTCCTTCTATAAATACAACAAATTTCTGTGGCAGAATCTGAAGAACTTGATGGAAATTTCTGAAAAGTTTAAGGCAAGAAATGGCAGGAATTTCACTTCAAAGCTTTTCAAAAATACTTCAAATTGAACTATTTCTTCCTGGCTTGGTAAAATGACTTGAAGTGCTTAATTTCAAGCTATTTTAATGTTAGCATTAATTTAAATTTAATATTCGTCTGTATCTTCCCTGGTGGAATGTTACCCTTGAGGAGGAAGAGGATTACTGGATGAAAATAGAGATTCCCAAGGTGTCAGATATCGTGGCCAGACAACAGAGCTCACTGTGCACCAAGAATCCCAGCAGTCCTGTGATGCTCTAAAAATGTTGTAGACTAACCACAAGAAAAGACCAGAAGGTAGAAGTACAGGGCTCACAAGGCAACACAGAAACCATTCTGGTTCAAATCAAATCAATCTGAAATGAAGTATTTTGCTGTGAGCTTTCTGATGGAAAATCAGGACTTCAAAAATTTACCAGGAAGAAGCATATTGGGTACAGACAATTTGGTGCATCAGTAAAACATTTCATCAGAAAATCTGAGCTGGCTCTGATGACATCTGCTATATATATTTTCTTTGCTTTCCTCAAACACAAATTAAACAGTTTATAAGGAGAAGGACTGCTAAGTATGCATAAGAATTTTGGAGGACAACTGGAAGACATTTCTGCATTAGTAATGGCTAAAATTGTTCAAAAAATGGTTTTTAAACATTGAGCCATTTAATCTATGTTTAGCTTTTTGTTTGGTATGTATTTAGGCATGTTAGTGCAGAATCCAATTTTCTGTATGTGCTGGATGAACATTAAGCTACTTTTACTAAGGCCCCAGACGTGGGTTTCATTAAAATGCTGTTTATAAATTTTTTCTTTTTTTTCCCTGCTTAAAAAACACTTCGTATTTCTCATCACTGTGAACAATTGTTTATTACAATCCATTCCCAATCAAATTACATTTCCATAATTAATAAAATAATTAGTCATAACACAATATAAAATTTGTTAAACACATTATAAGTGCTACTTGTTTCATTGTGACTACACTTCCTGAAAATTGAATAGAAATAAGATGCATTTTTTTCTAAATTGCTGACTTTTAAAATCTGTATCATTTTAATGAGGAAAATAGATTTTTTTTTTTAGTACAGTTAAGATTTGATGGCATTGGGGATCTAACATAGCTGTTTGAGAATTACCTGTATGTTACCAAGAGATGTGCTAAGTAGTAGAATTACCATCATTTCAGGAGCACAAATATTCTTGTTGTCCAGAAGCTCAAGTGTCATAGCAGACTGTTTGGATTCACAGCTAGTACAACCACAGCTATTTGTACGAAAACTAGAGAGAAAGAGTGAGTTTGTAAATTTGCCACATTTTGTAGGGTTTTTTTAAGAGAATTGTTCTCAATATAGCAAAGAAAGTGTATCCAATTTACTTCAATGTAAGTGGACTGAGATAAAACAGCTTCAGAAATAATAACTAAATGTATCACATGTGGAATTTAAGACTTTCACAGGCCTTCTTTCATGTCTAACTGAGCCTATATTCATCATGTCTGCTCTTTTTCAAGTAAAAAATTCATCAGATTTGAACTGTATTTTTTCTTATTCAGCTCTAAGAGAAGCAAAGCACAGATATGGTTCTGTGCAGAGCCTCTCTCCAGGGCCAGGTCATTAATATTCACAAGAAGAGAATTAGTCTTTAGAAAGAGTTTGTTTCTTGTGACAAGGCAAGCTGATAAGAAACATTCCAGTAAAGGAAAGACAAAAATAAATGAAGGAGAAAAGATTAGATGGTGACATTTCATCCTTGAAAGCAGAATATTTTTACAGGATAGCTATTATCATTAAGTTACACCCAAATATGAACGGCTATTAACAAAAGCACTGAAAGTTTAATTAAAGGCTATGGAGAGTTTAATTTAGCAAAAGTAGCATGCAGTTCTTCTCAAGCCGAAGGAACAGTGATCTGGGAGGGATATGATGGGAGAGAGGGAGGGAGAACTGTGCAGAAGCACCTCTCATCTCCTGCACTGTAAAAATCACAATGCATTAGCTTCTAAAACAGGGCCTTGCAATGACAGAAATAGAAATAAAAAGCAGAAGAGAGAATAAGCTGAGCTTTTACAGAGCAGGAATGAGGGCTTCAGTTGCAGCTGGTTTGAATGTTAGAATACTGGCTAGGAAAGAGGAGAGACTGGCATTTCAGCAGACCAGAGCTTTCCAAGACATGTCTGTTTACTACATCACTTGTGCTGCCAGTAAAATACTTAGATGCTGACAGTAACTAATGTTTCCTGAGCAAATACACACTGTTGACACAGTGAATGCACCATGGACTAGCAAGAGTGGTAAACACACTAGCAGTCATAAGCTTCTTTATTACAGCATATATGTACTTATGCCTCCAAAACAAATACCTAACCCTATTAATAATTCATTTTGTTGTGGGTTTCTTTTTTTTTTTTTTTTTACTGTCAGCAATGTATATTTCACAATAAGATACAAATCTCATTCAGATTAATGTCCAGGTAACACCTGGTCTGTAAATATTGGCTTACACTTCAATGTAGTTTTAATAACATAGGAAAAATCACACCTTATAATCAGAACAGCCAAGGTAATTTTCAGACAGAATGTTCCTCTTTCTGGAAAAAAACCCAGACATTTCAAAGAAAATAATACACAAGGATTGTTGGCCCTTGGGTATTTTGCTGCATGTGGTATTAGCTTGAAAAATGCAAATATTATAATAAATTTTTCATACAAATTTGTATATTAATGCTTGCTTCATCACTGAGATGAAGGATTTTAAATGTTTTCATGTGTTAATTGCCAACTTTATAACATCTGGTATTTGTTTTAATGCCTGGGTTATATGGTTGCCTGAGAATATCAGCTTTTGCAGGTGAGGGTGAATCTTTAAATTGGAATTCTACAAGTCTTGAAGGATGAACCTGTATATAAAATCTTTGAAAAAAAATATTATCAGGTAAACAAAAAAAGATCTTCTTGTTGTTGTTGTTGTTACAAAGATATAATTTCAAGTGTATTTTGGAAAAAAATAATTTTAATTCAAATTCTCACATTTCTGGAAGTACTGTGGGTATGGGTGATCCAGACTGAGAAAAGAGCAAGCTAAACATCATTTTTGAGCTAAGCTTTCTCCAGGTCACTCCCAGAGCAGTATTTGTTCAAAGGTGACTAAGAGAAAATGGAAAACTTGACTGCTTAAATTTTTTTTATCTTCTGTCTGTATTATAAATAGAAGTGGTGACTTTGCAACATCAGCTAAGGAACATTTATCATTCTGTGAAGGATGTTCTATGAACATTGATAGTAACAGCCATATTCAATCCACTTAAAGATTTATTTGTGTGCCACAGGGCAATCTTTCAGTTGATTTTATTTTTGATGCATCCAATTCTTATGAAGGAAGAAGTCATATAAAGAGAACAAAACATACCTAGCTGTGCACCTTGACCCTAGTCATTCCTTGGAATTTTTGTTGTTCCCAGTGGTGAGTCATTTCCTGAAGACCTGTGAGTGGCTGGTAAGTCACATGGATGTACGTTCCTTCAGCCTGGGATCGTTTGGCAATCCTTTTCATTTATTCCAGCTACTGTTACCTCAGAAGTGTTGCAAATGGAAAAATTGCTCTCTGTAGTTATTTCTATGACAAAACCTCTTTCATGACCCAAGGATAACTTTTCAAACAGTTCTTGTTTTGGCAACTAATGTGCTAAGTGACACTCGCTGTGACTCACAGGCTCGGCCAAAGAGCCACAAAGCAGTGCAGGTAATTGTGGGACCTGACCTGCAGCAGCACTGTTGTATAATATATTATTTGAAGGCAAGCCTAGTTTCCTTTTTAAGACACTCCGATAGATCAAAGTAAAAGATCTAAACAGAGCTCACAAAGTCTGTGAGTATTTATATATCTACACAGAAGTAGAGACATACAATGTCTTGGTCACCTCAAACAACATGCAGAAGCTAACAAGTGGCTTCAGAACTGCTGTCATGCTTGACTTGTCTAACTCTGGTATTCTTCTGGGTTAAATTCTAACTCTTAATGAAGCTAACAGGATTTTACCACTCACTTTAACGGAATAATGATCTAAATATCTGAAAAGATTATTCACATTTCTTCACTTGTTTATTTTTAAGAAATCTTACATGCTTTCCCGATGATCTAATTCTAACAGGTTTTACCAGTTTTGAAGCTGTTAGATGGTCAGTTATGTTCTGCTGTTCCAGGTATTATAATATGTTTTCCTGTATATGTTTAAACCAGAGTATTGTGAATCAAAGCCTGGAGTGGATGTATACTTTGATTTGGGAAACAGCAGAGAAGAAAGAAAATTCAAAACAGATCAACAAAGAAAACAATGAAATAAATGTATTCAATTTTTTTCACTTCATTTGGAGAACATACAGAACATTTCAAATATTTTTAAAAAGAAAACAAAACTGACAAACAGCAATTACTACATTTGTTGAAATAAAATTATAAAACTGCATCTAGCATTTAAAAGAAGTGTAACATGCTGACAACAACATGAGGCTTTCTCCATTTCTCTACCTGAAACAAGTTATTTTTCACTTCCAGCTTATCATTTCTATGTAGTGACTGTCCATATCCTGCACCAGACACAGTAATTCTGCCACCTCTTCTGCCCTGGTTGGTTTCAGCTGCAGAAGCTGATGATTGGCTCTGGCAAAGTGCTTCTGTGGCACCTCAGATCCCAGTACTGTGCAAGGGGCACACAAGAAGGAGCTGTAAGAAGATTTTCTGGGGCCTTCATGCATTAGTTTGGGAGCTGCAGTTAAGATCAGGCCCTGAGCTGTATCGCAGCCACACCTGTGTACCTTGCTATCCCTGCCTTGGTGGCATGACTTCCTGGCTTGACTTGGCCCTGTCTCATTGCTACAGCCTTGTACTGCAGTCACAGGTCTGTCAGCTGAACCTCCTCACTGCTTTTGCATGTTCTTTTCAGCGTTGGTTGGTATGGGACACACTCCTGTAAGTGAGGGGACTAAATCTGTCTGTCTTGCTTGCTGTCACCCTTGGCTCACAGCTTGCCTTCCCCTGTGGAACAGCCCCATTCTTGCTGCTCCTCAAAATGAGGTTTGTCTGAAAAGTCAGGACTGGGGTTTACATTGGGATTAATACATTTATGCATTAGTCTACATTTCTTGGTGTTTGAAGATAAAAGTCAGTGAAATACAGTCTACAGCTTCCTCATGGGGGGAAGAGGAGGGGCAGACACTGATCTCTTTGGTGACCAGTGACAGGACCCAAATGAAATGGGCTGAAATTGTGTCAGGGGAAGTTTGGGTTGAACATTAGAGAAAGTTTCTTCACCCAGAGGTGGTTGGGCACTGGAACAGGCTCCCCAGGGAAGTGGTCATATCACCAGCCTGACAGAGTTCAAGAATTGTTTGGAAAATACTCTTGAGCACATGGTGTGACTCTTGGGGATGGTGCTGTGCAGGGCTGGGAGTTAGACTTGATGACCCTTGTGGATCTCTTCCAACTCAGCTTATTCTGTGATTCTGTGATTCTGTGAAATCGATTCTGCTCCTCGTCTCAGAATAATAAAGTAGAAACAGATAAAGGTTATACAGGTGATCAAAGGTGTGGAGTAGTTTCTATACAAGGAACAACTGAAAATCCTGGAAAGGCTCCTTTATCCTGGAGAGGAAACGACTGATATGAAACAAGACTTCAAGTAGTGAATGATCTAGAGACCTTCAAATAAATGTAGTGTTGATGGATTTAAAAGATATAGGACACAGTTCAGGACACATCGTGTCACTGGGTTGTGGAAATACTTGACAATAGGCTGTGGAGTCTGAAAGCTTACTCAAAAGAAAACAAAGCATGAAAAAAAGAGCTGGAAAAAACTCCACCAACACTTGCTTTCTTACTTCCAAGACACTTTTTTCAATGATAAAAATCTCTGCGGTACAAATCACCAGATGTTTGAAGCATCATTATAAGCTTCTGTTCTCATGCACTTTCCTAGGCATCCGCTGAGGCACTGCCAGACAGGATGCTGGGCTAGACGGATGTCTGCTCTGACCCGATACAATTGTTCTAATGTTCTTAGCACCCCCGGTTGACACTAAGGAGTCATCTGTGCTGTCAGGATTTGCCTGTGAAAAAAAACGACTTACTGCTTTGAATCTCTGGGGGGAAAATAGGAAGTGTCATTTCCCATAAAGAATTCTGCCCATCTTCTTTCAGTTCTGCAGTACCTGGGGGCTGAATGCAGAGGACTCTTTTTTAAACTCTTACCTACCAACTTGGTAGGCTTAATATAAGTTTTAAGATGGATATTTTCAACACTTTAATTTTGGAAAATGATTCGTATTTTAGAGTCAATTATATATATCTGAAGACATTTACAAAGTTTCCCATCAATGACCTCAAATCTATCCAGGGTGCATGGTCTTTGGAATATCTGAGGTCTGGAAAAGGAGCACAGATTTTGTACTGGGAGGTAGCTCTTGCTATTGGCCCCTTCCCTGGAGTTCCAGTACTTCACTGGGCAGACTGGACACAGGATGAGGGCTGAGCTGGTCCAGTATATTTGTCACTTGATTCTTTCAATGTGTCCCTCTCCACACAGGAAACAGAAGAGAGAGTGCCTGTAGAGAGGTGAGAACGAGAACCACCAGCTGTGTCATCACCACTCCATTTTCTGTTCTTTGAGTGGAGTGGAATGCAAGCTCTCAGCTTCCTTCTGTTTCAACTGAGCCATCCATCCCTGTGGGAGATGACACGAGCATTTATAAGGCTGGGAGAAGCTCATTTGAAGAGATTATTAGAGATCAGGTGCCAGAAAAGTATTTCGGGGGGTGGGGGGTGAGTTCTAAAAATAGAGCAAGCTATTCAGGCCACTGTGACAAATATAATGTACAGAAAGAGGCAGAGAAGGGGAAGAAGGCAAAAGAGCATTTTGCTTTAACTTAAATGACCTTTTTAGAACCTTTAGACCAGTTCTTGCAACATGACATCAACAAGATGGTACCTACAATGGTACTCAAATCCAGAATAACATTTCCATATTTAACATACAACCTTCCTGTAAATTTTCTCTATTTGCACTCCGTAGCCCTACGAGGTCAGGTTTTCTCATTACAGAGTTTTATAATCACCCTGAGGCTTCTATATTCTGCTCTTTGCCTTTGCACTGTTGCTGATAAAGAGCACAAACTAAAAGGAGAATTTAATTTGAAGTGATAAATTATAAGAAAATATATCACTCCTCCAGAAAACTGACGAGAACCCAAAAGAATGGTCCTTATCATAATGTTAAGACATGCTTAGGAGATGATTACTGATAAAAAACCAGCAATGCTTCTTTACACTAACAGAGTGTCCAGCTGAGAATGGTTTAAATACATTGGTTTATGTGTACCCAAAGATTAAGAGGTCAATTAACTGCACTTTCCATTCACAAATGGAGATTGCCTACCTGCATATGTAAGCAACAGGTAACTCGAATTTGGGGCTATAGCTCAGAGACTTGTACTTCTTTCTATATAGACAAAAAGAAAGATAACACCTATCCTTAAGTAGTGTACACACACACCAACACACGCACACTGTTTAATTAAAGAGTCTCAACCTCATATAAACTTTATAGTCCAGTTCCACTGGGTATGTTTGCAGCTGGAAATTTCATCAGCCAAAATGTCTGCCTTCTCCATGCTATGTAGTGATGTCACATTAGTCATTCTGGTTAAAAAGAAATTGACAATAAAAGCACCTTACAGGCAGAGAAGTATAAAATTCTTACTAGATGCTATGGCAAGGAAACATTTTTAAAAGAGCTTAATGAATCTCCATTGAGTAAACAACAGTAGGAAAAACTCTAAGTAAGAAAAAGATGCAAGTAAAAGTACTTGTGATGATGAAAAATATGGGGAAGAGAGAAAAGAAGCCCTAAAGAGCCAAATGCTGAGAAAACATGTGTGAAAACATCAATCTTGAAACCTAGTGGGGCAAAGCATAGCAATTGTGCCATGTTTGAGAGCATCAGTTTAATACCTGAAAATTAACTATAAACTGAGCATGAGTCAGTTCAGTACAGCTGCCTCATCCAAATGCTGCATCTCAGTCCTCAGAGAAAGACTAGGCAGGAAATTGTTCATTTCAGAAGCCACTTAAACAGAGACGTGGGAAGGAAAGCAGTATTTGAAAATCAGCCACACTGCCAATGTGCTGAACCTGTGCTGGGACAAGGAGCCACCTTCTCTAAGGATCTGAGCCTCATTAGGCATCCTTGATTTACCCTCCTAACTGCATTACTCAGTTTATCAGGTGTTCGCATTGAGAGCAAGTGTCAGCTGACACAATATTGTAAGTTCAAACTTGAATGTAGAAGGCAACTCTGGATTTCCCTGCACCCAATGGGGAGTTCATGCTAGAGCAGGGTAATGTGTGAGGGGAAAGGAGGAGCAGAGAGGAGCTGTTATGTGCTGACCACAGCCCCCCATTCCCCATCCCCTGTACCACTTGGAGAGGAGAAAGTAGGGGCGTTGTGAGTGAAGGGCTGAAGCTCACCCTGGGAAGAAGACAAAGGGTAGGGGGAAGGTGTTTTTGTCTTTGCTTCTCGCCATCCTGCTCTATTTTTAATTGGCAATAAAGTACATTTAGTTTTGTCCCAAGGCTAGTCAGTTTTGCCAGTGACAGCAATTAGTCTTTATCTGTACCCGTGAGTTTTCCATCTTCTTTTCTCCCATGTGCTATTCAAGAAGTGGAGTGAGAGAGAGATTGGGTGGGAGCCAAGCAGCCAGCCAAGGTCAACCCACCCCAGTAATAATAAATTAAACCTATGTTTAGCATGTCTAGGTTTAATCACAATGTCTCAGATTCTGAGCATAACCCAGAATTTGTTGAAGGGAAGCACGAGGAAACTCATTTTTCATTGGACTCTTTCTCATTGTTGTGCTGTCACCTAAGAGGTAGTAGAACAACATTTAGAAGACAGTTTGCTAAGACTTTCATGGAGTTAGTGGAGGCTGCTTTGCTCACAGAAGACAAGGTTTAACCTTAGTAGGGTGCATAAAATTGTGTCACATGGCACACAGATGTGGCACTCCCTGGCAGAACTCTAACTGTGTGTTACCAGGCAGAAGTGTTGCGATACTCGTAATGCTTCAGCCGCGTTTTCACTTTCTTTGCTTCTAAGCTTATTCATGGCAAGGAAAAGTTAGCACAGCCCTACCTGCAATCAGAACAGGAAACAGTTTACTGAGGAAACATATGTTAATTTAAATAAGCTGTTCATAGTTTCCTTTTCTGGTACAATCTCGTTGCTCTTTCACCGACTGAATGAGTCATGAAAGCCAGTTAGTATCAAGAGTTAATGTCAAAATGCTTTGGCATTTCCACTTCCACATCTCATACATTTGCAAAGGGAATGATATATTGCCCATCCCTTTTTCTCAAGTTGCTTCAAAATCTGTCTTAACTATACTGTATGAGATCAGATTGCTCATTGGCACTGGTCTGACATGCAAGAGAACAGGCTGATGGCTGATACAGAGGAAATAAATCTTAAGGAGTAGCTTACTTGATTTTTTTTTAAGTTTAATTTGCCAGAGATGACAGAGGAA